>OX421452.1:1256404-1276404 GCA_949126865.1 Montipora capitata | reverse complement strand
TGGGGCTTATTTTGTTGAAACTCAAGCACGCTTCCAACAGACCTGTTTATTTTCATGAAATCTTTCCTGCTTACTGAGCAATACTAAAAATATCCTCCCGTATCACGTTTCAACCTTAAGCTCGAAAATTCAATGCACAACATGATATTATAATTCACAAAGGCAGAAAATATCACAGAATCCTTTTCCAGCGAAACATTTTATTGAAACAAACAACATAAGATGCACTAAAACGCCATTTGCGTTGCAATGACTTTCGACGCCATTGCTGGTTAACGAGAATAACAAACTCACGAGGCAGATTGTATATTTATATTTAATTAAGTTAGCACAACAGAAAAATGCTAACCTCATTGTAACACGAAAATGCTTTACTATTGTCATAAAAACTATCCAGTTAAGCTCGCATATTATAAAACATGATGAATTCATAAAGGCCACCTTTTCCAGCGAACAATTTTTGGAAACAAACAACATATTTGCTCTTAGAGGCGAAAACCTCTTCCTATTTCATTGCGTGCGTGAAGACAAGAAACTCAATCGTGTCAAATTACCATGTACTTCAGGTTCAAACCCTTTCCTGAAGAACCTTTTCCTTGAATAACAGGAAAATGCTTTGCTATTGCCATAAAAACTATCCAGCACACATATCATAAAACACGATGAATTCATAAAGGCCACCTTTTCCAGCGAACAATTTTTTGAAACAAACAACATATTTGCTATTAGGGGCAAAAACCCCTTCCTATTTCATTACGTGCGTGAAGAGAAAAAACTAAATCGTGTCAAATATGCGCAATATTACAACAAACTAAAATTTCAGGATCAAACCGTTTCCATGAAGAACCTTTTCCTTGAATAATGAAGCACAAAATAGCCGACAAGTTTTCTTTCATGTTCTTTCAAATAATTTTTGGCTGTCACATTTCCAATTTTTTTTTACCTGAAGACTGTGCAGAGTTGATCGCAGATCCACGTGGTTAAGATTTTCGATTCGTTATCTGTCTTTGTTGAACCCATAAGTTACCAGAGAATTTTCCATTTGGTTTCAGTGTTCAACATAACAGCACACTTGGCAAAATCTTAGAAATGCAGCTCACTTTGATTTCGGCTCGACGGGCGACAGATTTTTGTCGAAGTCCATTACTCGTCGCTTTTAAGATTCCACTGCCTGTCTTGTTCAGTATCCAAATGACTTGCCATTATTGAGCTTCATAAGGGTATATTTTGTTCAAAGATCCACTAAAACGCCTTTCGCGCTACATGACTTTCGACGCCATTGCCGGTTAAGTTTATCATTCTACTGTGTCCACCAGAGAAATCTACGCATTTCCACTACCCTCTCTATCCTAAGAAAATACGAGCAGAAGGCTTTATGCACAAAGATACCCCTTAGCAGGGGAGTGACAGGCAAGATTTTTACCGACAAGCAAAAAAAAAAAAGAAAAAAAAGAAAACAAACAAATCCCACCCACTTTCCGACTGGGATTGCCATACTGACAACCCAGTAAAAAGTTGCTTCCATGAATGCCGTGTTTGGAATAATGGCTTAGATAACCTCTTTAATCAGTCATTTGAATTGACTGAGGGACGCTGCTTTCCTTAGTTCTAATGGCAAACTGTTCCACAAAACTGCGCCACTGTAGTTTTCTGTAGTAGTTTGTGCGCGGTTGCGGAACATTTACCTTATTCAAAGAGCCTCTCAAACAATTACCAGAATCACGATGGACAAATTTGGAGCAGAGATACTCAGGTGCTAGTCCCTGTAGGGACTTAAATACCATTGTTGCTCTTTCAATTTGCCTTTGAGAGACTAGGGATTTCCATCTCAAGAGTTCAAATAAATTGTTGACATCAGCGTCATAGTTAGAGTAGGTCAAGACACTGGCTGCTCTGTTTTGTAGTTTTCGCAGTTTGTCCTGCAAAGTTACTCCACAGTTTCCCCAAACACTTGCAGTAGTTGAAATGAGGTTGTACTAGGGCCTGATAAATAGAATGTAAGGTCCCATAGGGAACTTTCACTCACGTGATCAGTAACCTTGTTTTTCCTCCGAAACAAAAGGAAACGTTTGAGTGATAATAGAGCTCAATTCCAGGAGACGTTGCATGAAAACGCTCTATAGCCAGTTATTGAGAGGAATGCTGACAAACTAAATGTCACGGTAGGGGATCTCGCGTGTCGAATGATGCCCGAGTTGGTGCTGAGTGGATGAAGATGAAGGAACCCATGAAGATCTGAACGAGCATGAAATGAGTGAGGAAGCTAGTGACTCTGATGAAGGCCAGCAAGAATTTGATGAAAGTAGTGACGAACTCAGTGCAGATGACAACAATTCCCAAGGCCAGCAAGATGAATTAGGGACATCGACGAATTTTCTCTTTGGTGCAACGTCGCGATATGGAAGGGCGGTGCTCGGGGAGGGTTGGGGGGGGGGAGGATTTCCATATAAAAAGGGGAGGGATGCTCATCGTCTAGCTTGGAGGATTTTGGTCTCAATTAGGGTGTTTTGGGCAAAATGCAATCATATGTAGCCGTGAAGGTCTCCTTTACAGTTGTGCGCGAAGAAATATAAAAGTGTATATTTACACTTTTATATTTCTTCTCGCAGGTGAAAGTATTAGATGATAATGTCTTTGCCATCATTAAAAGTCGCTGTATTTTTTATTTCTCTGTGTTATAATATGGTCTCTTTTAGGGCTCAAAAAAACCCTAGGCCTTTCCCAGATTGGTGTCCTTTAGGGGTTTAACGTAAAATTTCCGATGAGCATCCCTCCCCTTTTTATATGGGAGTCTACCCCCAAACCCCCCCCCCCCCCCCCCCTTCAGTACTTCAGAGCTTCAGTATTCGACTGCTGTTTATTACCATATTTAACCCTTGAGCAAGTTCCTGCTGCCATGTAAAACA
This sequence comes from Montipora capitata, assembly GCA_949126865.1. Classification (NCBI taxonomy): domain Eukaryota; kingdom Metazoa; phylum Cnidaria; class Anthozoa; order Scleractinia; family Acroporidae; genus Montipora; species Montipora capitata. Next base: position 1,273,498 of record OX421452.1, on the reverse strand, counting down.
AGGAACAAATTGTACCGGTTAGCTTCTTCAGTGCAATCGCATGTTTTAGACCAAGATTAAACATTCCATTCGAATCTCCAAACTGACCTGTCTTAGTTATCAAATAGAAATGTTCAATTTGAGATTTTCGATTGAAGTTTCCGAAGATATAGCTTTTTGCAATTCCAAAATTGCAATTCTAGAGAGGACTTGTGTGCAAATTCTCTTAAGTTATATTGGCTCCATTACCAGCTGCTTTACGTAAAATGAGCCCACAAAGCCCGGGCTCGAGAGAGCGGCAGAAATAAAGCCTATGATTTTAGCAGATACTAAAAGATATGAAGGCTTTAGACAAGTCCATGACATCCACAAATACTTTGATTAAATAAAGTGTTAGTGTAGTTTGCTCTGTATGCCCCACTTGTCACCATTGTATCGGTTTCTGACATTTTTGTATGCGGTTTTTGGTTTTGGCCGAATTTTTTTGCGGTTATGCGGTTTTGGATGATTTTCTCTTCCGTTTTGCGGCTTCTAATACACCCCAATGTCCTCCTCGTATAACTAGCATGCGTTCTTCAACGTACTAAGTTTGCATTGAAGAAAGAAATTTTCGAGTGGCAAGAAAAGCTAAAAACGGAGACGCTCGCCTTACTGGTAAGAAAACTGGCAGCGCAAATTAACTCTTATAATATTTACCTCAGTTATAAATCCGAAAAGATGCTGTTCTAAGAGCAACAGATAAGACCGACAATCAGTCCAGTTTTACATAAAAAAGGAGAATATTCTCTACGGCAGGAAAGTACTGAAATCAGTGAAGGTTGGCTAATCTACCAAATAGGATCCTGACCAAATGCAACTAAAAGTTCAACCACCAATTTTTTACCTTTTTTCCTCATTTGAAATTGAGAAACCGGCAAAGGGAGAACACACTTTGCCTTAGCCTTCTCTTCGGCACTGCTACGCAAGTTTCAAGTAAATGGATTTTACCAAGGGGATCTCTTGGGTGTTCAAACGCGGCGGAAAATGTTACAGCGTAATGAGGTTCCATCCGCAGTCCAGTTGGATGTAAATACACAGAGTTCTTTTGTTCCAGTTGTTTGTGCCGATAAGGTATGTCGCAAGAGTTTAACTTCCGTATTTGAAATTGGTAAGTGCATTGACAATAGCACTATGATGGTACTTAACAAATTCCGGTTTCCTTCCTGTTGAGTATGATTGCTTGGAGAACTAAGTCAAAAGTAGCCGTGTGGACTAACTATGGTTGAAAGGATCTCTGAAATCTCCTGCTGAAGTGCTTTTTCGCCTGAAGATGTGATTTACATCTGAATTGGGCTCTCACCACACATTTTGGAAGTCGGTTGGCAATCAAGAACTTCGAAAACCTAATTAACATTTCCCTCAGCGTTCCACTGACCTTATTTGGTAACCATATCATCAAAGCTAAAAATCTCAAGTTTTAGAGTCAAATGTTTTATATTATGGTTTCTGGACCTTTCTGTTCTGAACTCGAAAGAATGCAGAGAGTTTGGGATCATAATTGTGGTCATCCAGCGCACATTGTAAGCGTTCCCAAGATTGTCACGCTTGTTGTGGGCTGGCTGTGACCACCTATGTTTGGATGTAACTATGTAACTGTTTCGTCTTTAGGCATACCGGTAGGAGGTACTGAAGAGAACGACCCTCCCAGATTTGAGACTCCTTGTTGGTCAGTTAATGTGAAGTGATTTCGCAGTCGTGAGATAAAATCATAAACTAATATTGGGCGCATGGGCGCAATCTAAAAATAAATTTCAAACAATTATCATGTGGCACCGAGATTAGCCTTCCCACCTTATGTTCTCTTGATAACACAAATTACCTTCGCCCGTTATGGAAGGAGCTCTGATAGCCAAGATTTACAACTTGAAAGTTTTCTTCTAAATGATGTAGAGGCGAACCTACAAACCGGATGATTCTCAACGCTTGGATTTCGCAACCAACTAGCTATAGTTTCGCTTTCTCTCTCCCTCTATCTCTCGTTACATACAACAGTTAAGAGGTACACGTGGTAGTTTTCAGCCAGGCAATTACGATGTGAATCAGAATAGTTCTCATGAATCATCATAAGTTCTACGAAACAAAGCACATGCAGTAGAAATGTATGTTATAGTTCTAGATAGCGACTCAAGGACGGGTTAAATTTTTTTTTAATGAACGACAACCTTATTAATTGTTAATTTTACCGCTGTAAACCAGTTTCACCCTGATGGGAAAGAAAGTCCCCACTTCGATTCCGCTATGCTATTGGTCTTGTTTAAAAATCATGAACGTGGCCCTCAAGCGCAATTACTGATTTAGCCTCTTTCCATTGATTAAAAGGTGGTGTGTTCTGCCTATAACTGTAAAAACTGACTAATAACACACATCTCCGCTGATTTTAACCAATTAGTTGCAGTGAGAAAACGAAGTTAGCATTTATGCGGGTATCGCTGTCTGAATGCAATAAATAACTGCTTTACATCTAAAACGTGGACACACATGCAATGAGAAAGTCGTTGAGGAGTAATTGATTTATATGGGGTCTTCAAACTAAATCAGCGTTTTCTCTTTTACATCCACAGCAGAGGCCATCACGTTTTATGTGCTACTGACGAGATATGAAAACTGCTCTCATAGCTCGCCTCAAGTTGCCGTTCTTCCAACTCTGAACAATGGGATTGAAAGAAGATACTAGATAAGTCACAGTATTGACCCAAGGAAATAGGATGTGAGACTTGACGACGCTCTCTTCCAGATTTAGGAGCAGAAAAATAGGTAGAATTGATACTAGGGTCGCAATGGTGTACATTGCCATGAGCCTGAAAGCCTTTTTTTCTCTTTGAAAGAGGAGAACTTGCTGTGAATTGTGAGTTGCTGTCATGATCTGTCTATTGTTTTTACGAATGATAAGGAAGGTCAGGGCGTGTGCTGCGATGGGAACCACTATCATTAGCACCATTGTGATGTTTTCTGTTGCTCTATAAACTTCGTCGGGCACTGCAGTCTCCACAGCTACAACGTACGTGAACCAAACGATCCACATTATGACCACGGTCTTCACCATGCCTGAAACAAAATTATGTCACTGAATCATGTTATGTCACGGTGAACTAACTCACTGACAAAAAATCGTAAAGAACACTTTTCATTTGAGGGCCACCAAACCAAAGCCAAATCGTTTCAGGTAGAGCAGTAATCCAGTGATTTTATCCTCAACTCGAAGGAAAGGCGCGTATCAGGGACTAAATTAGCCCGCGTAGCTGGCGGTTGTTGTTGGCGTGGAGAATGGGGTGGGGCGCTGGTATTTCACAGCGCCCGTCCCCATTCTCCGCGCCGCATTTGCCTCTCGCGCCAACAATATCGCCATCTACGCAGGCTAGGATTGCGGGAAAGGATTACGAAATCGCCGATCTATAACCATCATCATAATCGTCGTCATTAATATCAATATAATCAACGTTTTAGTCCTAGATTGATTGAAAAGGTGAGCAAGGTTTTTTCGAGGGATAGGCTACATCAAGACTTAAAAGCAAGAGAACCTCAAAGGGCGTGCAAATGTGATGTTTTGAAAGTCCTAAAACATAACGACTGACCATATATCACGAAATGCACGGGCAAGTCAGTCATACAGTTTTTTATTTATTATATACTCAACAAAATAACTCTATCGCTGTGTTTCCGTAGCAACGTTCCTATTGCACCCTATAACCTATTTATGCATTTGTTATTGACCAATTAATAGAAACGCGGTATTCTGTTGAGTATATGAATGATAAGAGCGGGATATAACTAACAGCCAGGGGCCCAATAGGAGTTCTCTCCATTATTCAAGTGTCAAACACTTTTCTCAAGATCCTAGCTGTTCCCAAAAAGGAATCTTCGATCCACTTCTATAATCCTGTTGACACCATGCCAAGAGCACCAACAACAACTGGAATAATGGCCACCTTATTTAATCTCCATAACTACAATATTGATGATGATGACGATCGTTATTATTATTATTATTATTATTATTATTATTATTATTATTATTATTATTATCATTGTTGTTATTGACGCGAGTACAAGCATGTGAAATCAAAATAATTTCGAGAGTTTTACAGTGAAAATCCGAACTGTTAACACTAGAAATATTTATGAAATTTTATTGTTCAGGTTTCAAGTAAAAAGCCAATCACGCGCGAGAAAACTAAACTGCAACCAGTAACGGAAATTAGGTTGTGGTTTCATGTCGCTTCTGACTGGTTGCTGCACAATGGGAAATGTCAAATCAAATCAAAGCGCTCGTTGTTTTCGGATTCGCACAGTAAGAGTTTACCTTGCAGTGTTATCTTTGAAGAATACACTATGGGCTTGTATACTGCATACAGCCTTTCAATGCTTGCTACTCCCAAATTTACAAAGGTAGAACCGACCATCATGAATGGAGCTGTTTTACTGGCTTGGCGAAGGGATGTCAATTTGCAAAGGTCTGTGACGTGATGCAAAGAAAAGCGCCAAGCTGCGTGTACAGGTTGAGCAACCAGGCCTGTTACGCAATCGGAAGCGGCCAGGCTACATAGCATCACGTTGACTGGGCGATGAAGTGCAGGAGTACGTATGATGGTTACTATGACAACCAGATTGGCCACGAAAGCAAAAACACCCGATATAATATTACAAATTGCAACAGCAATGTCACTTGTGTAGACAGATGGGTCGTCTATAACGTCAAGTGTTAAAGATGGCAGGCATAGTGAAGATTGTTCAGGATAAAATGTGCCATTTGTTGCATTGCCTACATTGCTTTTGTTTGTAATGTTGTGAAGGGTTGTCAGCTTTTCCATCGACGGATCCTTTTTATTGCATATTTTCTATCTGTTTTCGCTTGCCAAGAGCAGTGGACGAGTTCCTGACAAGAAAAGGAATGCAATAATAACTTTCATTTCATTAGTTATTACATTTTATTCCTTTGTCTTATCTTGTAATTTTTAATATATTGTGGCTGAAAAGCCCTGTAAAGGGAGCTTCAATAAAATGTATGTATGTATGTATGTATGTAACTGCACTCCAGCTGAGAACAACCACACACCACACCAGCTTCAATTTTTACAAGCTTTAACATGATTACTCCTTCAGTTATCTTAGGGCGGTTTTCAATTGAGTGTCGAAAGTAATTAGCGAATTACTTCGGTTTTGCATTACTTCACTCAGTGATTGGTTCAAAGTTCTCGCACCACTTTTTCAACCAATCAGAAAAGAAACCAAAACCTACCGTGTCTCGCGAGTGCACATTTTCCCGCGCTTTGTGTCGACAACGTGTAATTACTTCGAGTTTTGATTGGTTTACTGGATTGTCTCCGTCCTTATTAATTGGCCAAACTAATTACTTTGGTTTTGGCTTTACGACACTCGATTGAAACTCGCTCTAACTATTCTGGCTTGTAGACGGTACAGTCTCTGTACATAGATTAGTATTACGTATGTGATAAATAAAGTCACTGCTTACGAGCCAGAAGGCCCATCAGGCTGGCGCTTATCTCCGGTTTCCGTAGCATGAAGCGACTAGGAGTATTACTACTCCTAGGATGGGATGCTAGTCCATCGCAGGGTTACCCCCAGCATTTCACCGGACCGTGAGAGTAAAGTGTCTTGCCCAAGAACACAACACAATGTCCCCGGCCAGGATGAGGCCACCGCGCTTGAAGGGCTATTTAGATAAAGTAACGGAAAAAATAACGTAGAAAATAAAAGCAACATGCAGCAACAAAAGAAGTGTCAAGCAACAACGCGTTTTAATGAGGCGTAGTAATCAGAATAATCCGCGCTCTAACAATTAAAGAAGAGCAACAGATTTGCCGAGTCAAAGACATCCCAATAAAAAAAAACACACCTTAACGCATGACTAAGAGCTGAAGGCGCACGAAGATTCGTAATTTATGGATTAGGCTAAAAATTTTCACAGTGTCACAGGTTGTCTTGACTTTGCTAAAAGGGACACGACCTCCCTAGAAATATCACATAAAAATTTGGACAGATTCTCAGTTTAAGAGGAGTCAACGAGCTGGTGTATATCTAACCAGGTGTGGCATATTTGGGGAATTGGTAAGATCGAAAGATGGCGTGAAACAAGAGGAGAATCGGAGGAGAAGAAATTCTAATTAATTAATCCTGGCTTTAGTTAATGGAAGTGTAGAGTGGCGTTCAGTGCCCAGAGCCTTTAGTTGCCTAACATAGATAAATATCTTTCACCCATTTTAAGTGCATGAGAAAATTTCGAAGAGGTATCGTCAAATTCTTATTCCCTGTCACCTCTAGTGCAGCATATGGTCTCCCAGATCAACTATGCTGAGAATATTTATAATTCCGCATATGTTCCGTCATCGTTTCGTTCAACCGATTCAAATCATCACTTAACAGGGACACTAATTTTGTACGATCCAGTAAAGTTTAGAAAGATATATAACTTGTACCTTGTTTGAAGAAAAATTGTGTCAAAGAATAAAATGCAAGCGACCCGTCCGTTGGTGGACCTTGGTACGGAAAATTATTTTAGTCGTATCTTCATGCAACAGCCCAATCTACTTCGTTTAGAATTTCCACACGAACACACTTTAAAATTTCTTCTCGCAGGTGAAAGTATTAGATGATAATGTCTTTGCCATCATTAAAAGTCGCTGTATTTTTTATTTCTCTGTGTTATATGGTCTCTTTTAGGGGTCAAAAAAGCCTAGGCCTTTCCCAGATTGGTCTCCTTTAGGGGTTTAACGTAAAATTTCCGATGAGCATCCCTCCCCTTTTTATATGGGAGTCTATTCCCCCCTCCCCCCCCCCCCCACTCCGGAGGGGCGGTGAGCTTCAATATTCGACTGCTGTTTTAAGTAAGTATCTGCTGTTTTAAGTAAGTATCTGTTTATTACCATATTTAACCCTTGAGCAAGTTCCTGCTGCCATGTAAGACACGGAACAAATTGTACCGGTTAGCTTCTTCAGTGCAATCGCATGTTTTAGACCAAGATTAAACATTCCATTCGAATCTCCAAACTGACCTGTCTTAGTTATCAAATAGAAATGTTCAATTTGAGATTTTCGATTGAAGTTTCCGAAAATATAGCTTTTGCAATTCCAAAATTGCAATTCTAGAGAGGACTTGTGTGCAAATTCTCTTAAGTTATATTGGCTCCATTACCAGCTGCTTTACGTAAAATGAGCCCACAAAGCCCGGGCTCGAGAGAGCGGCAGAAATAAAGCCTATGATTTTAGCAGATACTAAAAGATATGAAGGCTTTAGACAAGTCCATGACATCCACAAATACTTTGATTAAATAAAGTGTTAGTGTAGTTTGCTCTGTATGCCCCACTTGTCACCATTGTATCGGTTTTCTGACATTTTTGTATGCGGTTTTTGGTTTTGGCCGAATTTTTTGCGGTTTTGCGGTTTTGGATGATTTTCTCTTCCGTTTTGCGGCTTCTAAAAACACCCCAATGTCCTCCTCGTATAACTAGCATGCGTTCTTCAACGTACTAAGTTTGCATTGAAGAAAGAAATTTTCGAGTGGCAAGAAAAGCTAAAAACGGAGACGCTCGCCTTACTGGTAAGAAAACTGGCAGCGCAAATTAACTCTTATAATATTTACCTCAGTTATAAATCCGAAAAGATGCTGTTCTAAGAGCAACAGATAAGACTGACAATCAGTCCAGTTTTACATAAAAAAGGAGAATATTCTCTACGGCAGGAAAGTACTGAAATCAGTGAAGGTTGGCTAATCTACCAAATAGGATCCTGAACAAATGCAACTAAAAGTTCAACCACCAATTTTTTACCCTTTTTCCTCATTTGAAATTGAGAAACCGGCAAAGGGAGAACACACTTTGCCTTAGCCTTCTCTTCGGCACTGCTACGCAAGTTTCAAGTAAATGGATTTTACCAAGGGGATCTCTTGGGTGTTCAAACGCGGCGGAAAATGTTACAGCGTAATGAGGTTCCATCCACAGTCCAGCTGGATGTAAATACACAGAGTTCTTTTGTTCCAGTTGTTTGTGCCGATAAGGTATGTCGCAAGAGTTTAACTTCCGTATTTGAAATTGGTAAGTGCATTGACAATAGCACTATGATGGTACTTAACAAATTCCGGTTTCCTTCCTGTTGAGTATGATTGCTTGGAGAACTAAGTCAAAAGTAGCCGTGTGGACTAACTATGGTTGAAAGGATCTCTGAAATCTCCTGCTGAAGTGCTTTTTCGCCTGAAGATGTGATTTACATCTGAATTGGGCTCTCACCACACATTTTGGAAGTCAGTTGGCAATCAAGAACTTCGAAAACCTAATTAACATTTCCCTCAGCGTTCCACTGACCTTATTTGGTAACCATATCATCAAAGCTAAAAATCTCAAGTTTTAGAGTCAAATGTTTTATATTATGGTTTCTGGACCTTTCTGTTCTGAACTCGAAAGAATGCAGAGAGTTTGGGATCATAATTGTGGTCATCCAGCGCACATTGTAAGCGTTCCCGAGATTGTCACGCTTGTTGTGGGCTGGCTGTGACCACCTATGTTTGGATGTAACTATATAACTGTTTCGTCTTTAAGCATACCGGTAGGAGGTACTGAAGAGAACGACCCTCCTAGATTTGAGACTCCTTGTTGGTCAGTTAATGTGAAGTGATTTCGCAGTCATGAGATAAAATCATAAACTAATATTGGGCGCATGGGCGCAATCTAAAAATAAATTTCAAACAATTATCATGTGGCACCGAGATTAGCCTTCCCACCTTATGTTCTCTTGATAACACAAATTACCCTCGCCCGTTATGGAAGGAGCTCTGATAGCCAAGATTTACAACTTGAAAGTTTTCTTCTAAATGATGTAGAGGCGAACCTACAAACCGGATGATTCTCAACGCTTGGATTTCGCAACCAACTAGCTATAGCTTCGCTTTCTCTCTCCCTCTATCTCTCGTTACATACAACAGTTAAGAGGTACACGTGGTAGTTTTCAGCCAGGCAATTACGATGTGAATCAGAATAGTTCTCATGAATCATCATAAGTTCTACGAAACAAAGCACATGCAGTAGAAATGTATGTTATAGTTCTAGATAGCGACTCAAGGACGGGTTAAATTTTTTTTTAATGAACGACAACCTTATTAATTGTTAATTTTACCGCTGTAAACCAGTTTCACCCTGATGGGAAAGAAAGTCCCCACTTCGATTCCGCTATGCTATTGGTCTTGTTTAAAAATCATGAACGTGGCCCTCAAGCGCAATTACTGATTTAGCCTCTTTCCATTGATTAAAAGGTGGTGTGTTCTGCCTATAACTGTAAAAACTGACTAATAACACACATCTCCGCTGATTTTAACCAATTAGTTGCAGTGAGAAAACGAAGTTAGCATTTATGCGGGTATCGCTGTCTGAATGCAATAAATAACTGCTTTACATCTAAAACGTGGACACACATGCAATGAGAAAGTCGTTGAGGAGTAATTGATTTATATGGGGTCTTCAAACTAAATCAGCGTTTTCTCTTTTACATCCACAGCAGAGGCCATCACGTTTTATGTGCTACTGACGAGATATGAAAACTGCTCTCATAGCTCGCCTCAAGTTGCCGTTCTTCCAACTCTGAACAATGGGATTGAAAGAAGATACTAGATAAGTCACAGTATTGACCCAAGGAAATAGGATGTGAGACTTGACGACGCTCTCTTCCAGATTTAGGAGCAGAAAAATAGGTAGAATTGATACTAGGGTCGCAATGGTGTACATTGCCATGAGCCTGAAAGCCTTTTTTTCTCTTTGAAAGAGGAGAACTTGCTGTGAATTGTGAGTTGCTGTCATGATCTGTCTATTGTTTTTACGAATGATAAGGAAGGTCAGGGCGTGTGCTGCGATGGGAACCACTATCATTAGCACCATTGTGATGTTTTCTGTTGCTCTATAAACTTCGTCGGGCACTGCAGTCTCCACAGCTACAACGTACGTGAACCAAACGATCCACATTATGACCACGGTCTTCACCATGCCTGAAACAAAATTATGTCACTGAATCATGTTATGTCACGGTGAACTAACTCACTGACAAAAAATCGTAAAGAACACTTTTCATTTGAGGGCCACCAAACCAAAGCCAAATCGTTTCAGGTAGAGCAGTAATCCAGTGATTTTATCCTCAACTCGAAGGAAAGGCGCGTATCAGGGACTAAATTAGCCCGCGTAGCTGGCGGTTGTTGTTGGCGTGGAGAATGGGGTGGGGCGCTGGTATTTCACAGCGCCCGTCCCCATTCTCCGCGCCGCATTTGCCTCTCGCGCCAACAATATCGCCATCTACGCAGGCTAGGATTGCGGGAAAGGATTACGAAATCGCCGATCTATAACCATCATCATAATCGTCGTCATTAATATCAATATAATCAACGTTTTAGTCCCAGATTGATTGAAAAGGTGAGCAAGGTTTTTTCGAGGGATAGGCTACATCAAGACTTAAAAGCAAGAGAACCTCAAAGGGCATGCAAATGTGATGTTTTGAAAGTCCTAAAACATAACGACTGACCATATATCACGAAATGCACGGGCAAGTCAGTCATACAGTTTTTTATTTATTATATACTCAACAAAATAACTCTATCGCTGTGTCTCCGTAGCAACGTTCCTATTGCACCCTATAACCTATTTATGCATTTGTTATTGACCAATTAATAGAAACGCGGTATTCTGTTGAGTATATGAATGATAAGAGCGGGATATAACTAACAGCCAGGGGCCCAATAGGAGTTCTCTCCATTATTCAAGTGTCAAACACTTTTCTCAAGATCCTAGCTGTTCCCAAAAAGGAATCTTCGATCCACTTCTATAATCTTGTTGACACCATGCCAAGAGCACCAACAACAACTGGGATAATGACCACCTTATTTAATCTCCATAACTACAATATTGATGATGATGATATTATTATTATTATCATTGTTGTTATTGACGCGAGTAAAAGCATGTGAAATCAAAATAATTTCGAGAGTTTTACAGTGAAAATCCGAAAACTGTTAACACTAGAAATATTTATGAAATTTTATTGTGTTTCAAGTAAAAAGCCAATCACGCGCGAGAAAACTAAACTGCAACCAGTAACGGTAATTAGGTTGTGGTTTCATGTCGCTTCTGATTGGTTGCTGCACAATGGGAAATGTCAAATCAAATCAAAGCGCTCGTGGTTTTCGGATTCGCACAGTAAGACTTTACCTTGCAGTGTTATCTTTGAAGAATACACTATGGGCTTGTATACTGCATACAGCCTTTCAATGCTTGCTACTCCCAAATTTACAAAGGTACCGCCGGACATCATGAATGGAGCTGTTTTACTGGCTTGGTGAAGGGATGTCAATTTGCAAAGGTCTGTGACGTGATGCAAAGAAAAGCGCCAAGCTGCGTGTACAGGTTGAGCAACCAGGCCTGTTACGCAATCGGAAGCAGCCAGGCTACATAGCATCACGTTGACTGGGCGATGAAGTGCAGGAGTACGTATGATGGTTACTATGACAACCAGATTGGCCACGAAAGCAAAAACACCCGATATAATATTACAAATTGCAACAGCAATGTCACTTGTGTAGACAGATGGGTCGTCTATAACGTCAAGTGTTAAAGATGGCAGGCATAGTGAAGATTGTTCAGGATAAAATGTGCCATTTGTTGCATTGCCTACATTGCTTTTGTTTGTAATGTTGTGAAGGGTTGTCAGCTTTTCCATCGACGGATCCTTTTTATTGCATATTTTCTATCTGTTTTCGCTTGCCAAGAGCAGTGGACGAGTTCCTGACAAGAAAAGGAATGCAATAATAACTGCACTCCAGCTGAGAACAACCACACACCACACTAGCTTCAATTTTTACAAGCCTTAACATGATTACTCCTTTAGTTATCTTAGAGCGGTTTTCAATTGAGTGTCGAGAGTAATTAGCGAATTGCTTTGGTTTTGCATTACTTCACTCAGTGATTGGTTCAAAGTTCTCGCGCCACTTTTTCAACCAATTAGAAGAGAAACCAAAACCTATCGTGACTCGCGAATGCACATTTTCCCACGCTTTGTGTCGACAACGTGTAATTACTTCGAGTTTTTATTGGTTTACTGGATTGTCTCCGTCCTTTTTGATTGGCCAAAGTAATTACTTTGGTTTTGGCTTTACGACACTCTATTGAAACTCGCTCTAACTATTCTGGCTTGAAGACGGTACAGTCTCTGCTTACGAGCCAGAAGGCCCATCAGGCCGGCGCTTATCTCCGGTTTCCGTAGCATGAAGAGACTAGAAGTATTACTACTCCTAGGATGGGATGCTAGTCCATCGCAAGGTCACCCCCAGTATTTCACCGGTACCCATTTATACACCTAGGTGGAGAGAGGCACCGTGAGAGTAAAGTGTCTTGTCCAAGAACACAACACAATGTCCCCGGCCAGGATTCGAACCCGGACCACTCGATCCGGAGTCGAGCACTCTAATCATAAGGCCACCGCGCTTTATCTGAAGGGCTATTTAGATAAAGTAACGGAAAAAATAACGTAGAAAATAAAAGCAACATGCAGCAACAAAAGAAGTGTCAAGCAAAAAGTAGTAGATAAAATATGAGCGGGAGATCTGTATGGGCGTTTACAATGGCGAGCCGATAGGCGAGCCATTGTAAACGTCCATACAGATCGGACGCGAATATTTTATCCTGCTTGTGAAATGAGTATTGTTATTTTAATCAGTAGAGATCTGTATCAAAAGTTAATGAATACTAATTAGCTGAGCAGGAGTTTGTATCAAAAGTTAATTCTACTGTTTAATAATTCAGTTGATTTGTATTGGGGTTTACAGTTGTGTAGTAGTAGATAAAATATGAGCGGGAGATCTGTATGGGCGTTTACAATGGCGAGCCGATAGGGGAGCCATGGTAAACGTCCATACAAATCGGATCATTAAAACGCGTTGTAAAATTCATTAATAATTCATGAGGGTGCAAACCAATCCCAGCACAGTATTCAGATCACATGTACACAACTGTAAACCCCAATACAAATCAACTGAATCATTAAACAGTAGAATTAACTTTTGATACAAACTCCTGCTCAGCTAATTAGTATTCATTAACTTTTGATACAGATCTCTACTGATTAAAATAACAATACTTTGCATTCAATTTAATGTATTCATTTCACATTTCGCGTCCGATCTGTATGGACGTTTACAATGGCTCGCCTATCGGCTCGCCATTGTAAACGCCCATACAGATCTCCCGCTCATATTTTATCTACTACTTAGTAATCAGAATAATCCGCGCTCTAACAACTAAAGAAGAGCAACAGATTTGCCGAGTCAAAGACATCCCAATAAAAAAAACACTCCTTAACGCATGACTAAGAGCTGAAGGCGCACAAAGATTCGTAATTTATGGATTAGGCTAAAAATTTTCACAGTGTCACAGGTTGTCTTGACTTTGCTAAAAGGGACACGACCTCCCTAGAAATATCACATAAAAATGTGGACAGATTCTCAGTTTAAGAGGAGTCAACGAGCTGGTGTATATCTAACCAGGTGTGGCATATTTGGGGAATTGGTAAGATCGAAAGATGGCGTGAAACAAGAGGAGAACGGAGGAGAAGAAATTCTAATTAATTAATCCTGGCTTTAGTTAATGGAAGTGTAGAGTGGCGTTCAGTGCCCAGAGTAGTTGCACAGACCTTTAGTTGCCTAACATAGATAAATATCTTCACCCATTTTAAGTGCATGAGAAAATTTCGAAGAGGTTTCGTCAAATTCTTATTCCCTGTCACCTGCAGCATATGGTCTCCCAGATCAACTATGCTGAGAATATTTATAATTCCGCATATGTTCCGTCATCGTTTCGTTCAACCGATTCAAATCATCACTTAAAAATCAGTTAACAGGGACACTAATTGTGTACGACCCAGTAAGGTTTAGAAAGATATATAACTTGTACCTTGTTTGAAGAAAAAATTGTGTCAAAGAATAAAATGCAAGCGACCCGTCCGTTGGTGGACCTTGGTGCAGAAATTATTTTAGTCGTATCTTCATGCAACAGCCCAATCTAATTCGTTTAGAATTTCCGCAAGGAACACATTAAATGACGATGAGTGTTTGATTTACAGTGGAGTACAAACAAGATTTAAGTGTTGTCTTTGGTGATGACCGAGAAGAGAAAACAATTGGCATTTTATTTATTTATTTAAGTCGTTGTGAACGAAATGGTAATCAGCAGCCGTAAATATACATATTCCAGTGAAGAGTATTTCCAAGTACCGGAACTTAACGCAGTAGAACAGCTTGCATTAACATAAAGGCAAATTCTTTGTTGCATCAATATCAAACAGCAACTACGATAAGAAATGCCATCTTGGGACTGGTCTCCGCTTCCAGTTATTCTTGACAAGGTATACATCATCGAAACCACTGGAACGTACCTTAAGTTTATCTATATACAACTCTTTGGCTCTTGTATCGTCGTAGGCGTTAATAACGATTGGCTGACCAAGCGATCGATTTCTTTTTAATTCTAGCATTTCTTGGTCGGACAATTAATTGAACATAGAAAATAAACGCGGCAATAACCGTAAAATATGTTCATGACATATATTGAGCCTGAGTAGCAATCCTTCTTGTAGAAGGGAAGATTGCAATGGAGAGAGCAATTTTTGCGGAGCAAGAAAAACTGAAAGTTTCTTTCACCTTTCCTGATTATCAGCTGGGAACGGAGACTTCCGAAGTAATACTCACTAAAAATTGGCCGTCGGACTTCTACCTTTATACTTATAGGAAATTGGAGGCGCCAACTTAACACGTACGATGTCTTACCTTCAACGCCGGGGCTATACTGATAGGAAATTGAAAGTGGAGATATTGCATTCGCTTATTGTCTTACCTTATCAGTCTGTAAAGATGTTGACCTAAGAGCAGCTGACAACACTGCTAATCAATCCAGTTTGTATAAAAAGTAGAGCTTCTTTCCTACGATAGGAAAACACTGTAAGAAAACTGATGAAAACGTGATTAACAAACTCAAAATTCAGCCGCAATTTTTTCACTTTTTTCCTTGTTTGCAGGAATTGAATGGACAACACCGATCTTGTACCTTGACCCATAAAATTAGAAGTAAAAAGGATGTTACTACGGGGCTCTTATAGGTGTTTTAAACTGAATCCGGCGGAAGATGCGGCATCGTAATACTACAATTCCTTCCGTCTTCTTTTGTTCGAGAAGATTTTTTATAACAAGTATGTTTCTGCATTAAAAGCTGATAAATGCATTTACCAAAGAATAATGATGGTACTTAACAAACTTTGCCATGCAAGTATCAATTTGCCAAGAGCTGAGCTCTTTTGCGATATTCTGGGTTCTTGATCAATGCGGTTATTCAGTTTTGGGTGATTTCTAAAAGAACAAACACCTCAAAAAAAGCGAGAGTCCATCGCAACATCTCCGAATTGTCTTGCTGAAGAGGTTTCTGATGTGATTTACATCTGAATTGTACTCTCGTCTCCCCATGTACTCTCGAAGTCGGTTTCCAATCATTGAAACGTTTAAGTGCGAACTTTTTATCTTAGCATTTGCGTTGTTTCCTAACCATGTGAGAACACCTTAAGTCAATTTCGGAGTCATTTGATTTTCATTCTAATTAGTTGCACCTGTCATAAAAGACCACAGAGCCCTCATCACACCCTGCTTGTGTCTCGGGTTGTGGCTGGCCTATGACCACCTGCCTGGATGTGAAAGAAACGTTTCGTCCTTTGACACAATTAGCCGTAATTACTCATGTCAGATATGAAACAAACGCTGAATACTACTAATTATACTAACTGACTTAGAAGTTGTGTTCCCAACTTAAAGAACACAACTTCCAAGGTATTAAGTACTGAAGTAGCATTCACCCTTTGTTTCAAATAAATTAGCCTATCGTATTTTAAAGGATTTCATTGTCCACACAATTTCGGAACATTGACTGTTTTGCAGCTTTTGGCCTTTCACTTAAACTATACACTTGGAATCAAACTTTGGACCTCGGTTGGCCTGAATGCATATGGACCATCAGTTGGTTCACACAGATAGAGTGTTTCCACTCACGTGATCAGTAATCTTTTTTTCCACCGAAACAAAAGAAAACGTTTGCATGACAATAGAGCTCAATTCCCGAGGATAAGTTGGGGACACCAACATGGCCGCCGTTCTGTTGTTTAGGTTCACCGACATAGTCGCCGCGACCTTACATGAAAACAATTTACACAGCAACCGTAGAAGAGTCGATGAAGAGGGGGGGGTGAAGGGGTGAGGGGTGAAGAGTACCTAGAAAATTTTAGTTTTTTCATTATTTCAATAAAAAAGAACTCATTATTCCGTTCTAAATTTCTTCTCAGATATCTCATAATCGAACCCTAACTTTTAAAATACAGACAACTGTTTACACTTAAAACGATAATCTTCCAGAGAAAATTATGTCAGTAGTAAGCTTAATCATACTTTAAAAATCGGAAACTTCTCCGCCTTGAGTGCCATTTCAGTCAAGATGCACATACGCCTGCCTCGCATTGGTTTTGTTTCAGCTGGCAAAAGTGAGGAGCGTCGGAAAGCAAGGTAAGAAGTGCGAAAAAATGAAGAAGGGAAAGAAATATGGGCAGGAATAAACGGAAAAAACAGACGAAAACAAGACAAAAATTGCTAATTTTCGGGTCCAGTGCGCGCAGACATGGAAACACGAAACCGAGGCTACCATCCTTTACTCTGCTGTTATGTTTCACAAGCTTTATGGTTTGTCCCAAACACGGCACTGTGCCGTGACGCTTGGGTTAAGATGTGGCCAGAGGAGTCTTAGAGCCTGTTCAGGTATGTTTTGATAAACGTATAGTTTATATTCCCGCAAAGAAAAAACCAGGGAATAAAAGGCATTGTACTGCTCCGTTTACATGCACGGACGCGCTGGAATGAGGTCACGTTCTGCAGTGAACTCCAGCATGAATCGAATGTTTTTTTCTAACCATTACTTAATACGACTGTAACTAGCTCCTTCCTTGCCATTTAAAATCACGCGGCTAATTTCTTATGCAAAGTTATGCGGCTTATCGGAATATCCTAC
>OX421452.1:1246404-1251404 GCA_949126865.1 Montipora capitata | reverse complement strand
CCGTAAGTTTCTCAGTTCATAAAACAGTTATATTATTATTAATAAGTCTAGATCTTGTGATAAAATTGATTAAAAAGACAAACGCAACTAGATTCATTTTGACAACGTTTCGACATCGTCTGATGTCATCGTCAGGCAATGAATTTTAATCGGATGAAGCATAACTTATAGTGCAAGAACAATATAGAACAATGGCTCGTGTGATTTGAGCTGTGTTGGCTATTCTCGGTTTTCACATGACGTCACGACTGCCATGTTGGTGCCCTAAACAAAGAAAAGGCGGCCATGTTGGTGCCCCGACCAAATCCTCCGGTAATTTAACTCTATTATTATGCAAACGCTTCCTTTTGTTTTAGTTGAAAAACATGGCTGTTGATCATGCGAGTGAAAACCAGCAATACAGCTCGTCACTTGCATCAACGAATTGAGGAACATAGATACTCAGCTATCGGGAGGCATCGCCTAGCAGATCATGGCCAAACAACAGCACCCCCAGTGGCGAGTTTTAGTGTCATAAAGAAATGCGCATCGAAATTTGACTGCTTAATTCACGAGATGTTCTACATCAAAGAATTGAAACCATCACTTTATGTGCAGTCAGACTCTGTCAGGGCAAAACTATTTACTTAGAATTCACATTTATTGTTGGCATACTATTGTATATATTGTTCTATTGTTCTTGTACTATAAGTTATGCTTCATCCGATTAAAATTCATTGCCTGACGATGACATCGGACAATGTCAAAACGTTATCAAAATGAATCTAGTTGCGTTTGTCTTATATTAAATATAGTTAAATAAAATTTAACATAGTTAACGACTAGGAGCTAGTCTGGTCAGTAGTGTTTTGCAGGCGGTTGTTAGTGTCTTGGCCGTCTGGTCGCGTTGTTCAGCGTTTTGGTGCGTTCTGTAGCGTTTGTTATAGTTACATGGTTCACGACCGGGAGCTAGTCCGGTCAGTAGCGTTTTTGCAGGCGTTTGTTAGCGTTGTTATGCGTTTTTGTAGCGTTTGCAGCACTCTTTAGGTTGGGGGAGCCCTGGGGCTGACATGGTTCAGCGGTATTCCTGCGTAGTGCATGCGTTGTCCAATGTGCTTGCAGCGTGTTTGTTGCTCTGTTGGCGTGGCGTTGTGAGTCGGTTTAGGAGTTTAGTGGTTCTCGGCGTTCTTCTTCTCGCTTCGTTGGCTATCTCGGTCGCTGTCCAGGTTGAAATAGAAGTTCTTCGATCTTCGACCGTCTCCATCTCGTCTTCACCGCCGTGTTGTGGTTCGTCTTACTTTCTCTTGTACCAGTTCCGATAGTCGGCTCGTCGCTCAGATAGCGTGGCGTTTTCTTTGGCGGGCTTAGTGTAGCGGTTCCCAGTTGTGGTCAACAAAGGAAAACAACAATAGAGAAAACACAAGGATTTCTTCCGTCATCGACCGTGGTTTCCTCGCCCTCTGTCGTGTCTGTTGGTTTGTCTTTACTCGCTCATCGCTCTTTCGTGCCTCGGACCATCGTGTGCTCTGATACGTTTATCTTGGCGGGCTTAGTGTAGCGGTTCCCAGTTGTGGTCAACAAAGGAATAAATTCTAAGGACTTCGTCAGTCATCGACCAGGGTTTTTTCTTCGGCGGCTGTCGTGTTTATTGGTTTGTCTTTCCTTCACTCGTCGCTCTTTCGTCCCTGGACCGTAGTGTGCTCGCCGATCCGTTCGCGTGGCCAAAGGATTTCGTCCTTCATCGCCCGCGGTTTTTTCTCGCTCTTTGTCGTGTTTGTTGGTTCGTTTTTCACTTCTTTTTCGTGGTCGCCTCTAACTCGCTCGTCGCTGGTTTGGTGTTCGATCATACATCATGCCGAACCCACCTCGTTCAACCAACAATAGCTTGTCCGCTGGACTTCGTTTGGAGGACATACCTCTCTTGTCCCCCGCGCCGATGGTGGTTTCTACGGCTCCCTCTGGCCCCGTGGCGCCTTTGGCCGTCGATTCGATCGCCGAGGCTGTTGTTCGCGCGCTTGGAAGCACCCTTCCGACTATCATCTCTTCAATTCAAGGGAGCGCCCCCTCGCCATTACCCCCTTCCGTCCTTGGCACTTCTGTTGGCGTCACTCCATCTAGCTCCTCTGGATCGACTGCTGTTTCTTGTGATGTCAATGTCTCGTCTATGGCTTTTGGGGCGTCATCAGGTACGTTTACTTTGCCGGCCTTCATTCCTACCTTTTCTCCTGTGTCGGCCATCACTGACTCAAGCTCGGCCCGCTTCATGGCCCCCATTACCTCTCCAGTCGCGAGTCCCAGTGTATCCGGCAGCCTGCCAAGTTTTTGGGTAACTCTGGATCAGTGCCTACGTCTGAGAAGGCTTTCATTGTTGGTCCTGGTCATGCACCAGTCCCGGCAAAATTGGCCAAGAAGATCATCGAGGGCCAGTTCGTGGAGTTGGCGGATCTACTTACAGTCAATCTCCGAGCTGGGGATCAGGAACCACAGACCTTCCTGGAGGGTAAACTCCTGGTGTCCAACGTAAAACGCAGGCAGGTTGAAATCAAGGATATTCTTACTTGGACTGAGGCCTTCACGATTTTCCAGCTGGTCCTGTGTGCCTCTCACCCCCTGCGTTGGTTAGACTTGACCAGATATAAGCTGCTCATTATTCAAACAGCCCGCCAATATCCAGGTCTGGCTTGGCTTGAATACGATTTGGCCTTCAGAAGGGATGCCGCTGCCTCGGGCCTTACGGATTGGTCCAAAATGAATTTGGATCTGTATAGTTTTCATTTGCGTTTGCCAGCATCGTCCTCACTGCAACCAAGGCCGTCTTCCCTTTCCGGGTTTCCTCAGTCTTCCTCAGACAGCCCAGACTCCCACCGACGCACACCATTCTGCCATTCCTGGAATGAAGGGAAATGCCGGTGGCTATTTGGGAAGTGCAAGTTCCGCCACAACTGCAGCAATTGCGAGGGAGAGCATACCAAGGCTAACTGCCCCTTTCCCCGCTCAGCTGGATTTCGTTCCCGTTCCCGCTCCCCCTCCCCTGGAGGGAGCAGGGGACAGTACTGAGGGGCGAGGTTCGCCCAGTGTTGTGTTTGTACATAGTTTGAATGATGTGATTGCGTTGCCTCGCCAGCCGTATGGATTGCCTCAGTTGGCAAAGTTGTTTTGTCCTGTTCCAGTTTCAGTTCCAGTCTCAGTTCCCGTTTCTGTTCCAGTTAAGCCCAGCGTTCCAGTTGTCTCTTTTGCCCCGTTATCTCCGGTGTCTCAGGTCACACCATTACAGTTGGATCAATTTCAAGCCGAATTATGCCACCATCCCAACAAGTCAGCTGTGGCATTTGTGACTTCTGGCATACGGGATGGATTTCGGATAGGCTTTGACCCATCCTTGGTGTCCCTCAAATCTGCATCTTCAAACATGCGTAGCTCTGCTGAGCACCCATCAGTGATTGACTCCTACTTGCTAGCTGAAGTCTCTTCTGGCAGGGTGGCAGGTCCTTTTCCAGTGCCCCCGCTTCCGTCATTGCAAATAAGTCGTTTCGGGGTGATCCCCAAAACTAATCAGCCTGGGAAGTGGCGTCTCATTTTAGACCTATCATCCCCAGAGGGGCAAAGCGTCAATGACGGCATCCCTAAGCCCCCGTTTACAGTTCAGTATGTTTCAGTGGATGCTTTCATTGATGGCATAATGTCTCTGGGTCGAGGAACGTTAATGGCCAAGTTCGACGTGGCCAGTGCATATCGGAATGTGGCTATCCACCCAGACGATCGCCCCCTTCTTGGCATGAAGTGGCGTGGGCAATATTTTGTGGATTTGGTGCTCCCTTTTGGGCTGCGTTCAGCACCATTTATTTTCACCGCCATTGCAGACCTGGTTGAATGGATCCTGGTTCACAATTATGAGGTTACATTTCTCCGTCATTACTTGGACGATTTCCTCACTTTGGGCCCACCGGCGTCCCCTGTGTGCCACCACAACCTTCAAACCTGCGTTCGTCTGTGTACAAAACTTGGCCTTCCCCTTAATCCAGATAAGTTGGAGGGACCCGCGACTCGTCTTACAATCCTTGGGATTGAACTTGACTCCGAGAACCTTCAGGCTCGCCTTCCGACTGACAAGAGAGATAGGATTGTTTCACTGTTAGATGAGTGGTCGGCAAAACGTTTTTGTAAACGTCGCGAGCTGGAATCCCTGATTGGCCATCTCCATCACGCCTGCAAGGTCGCCCCACAGGGTAGGACATTCCTTCGCCGGATGGTCGACTTGCTTTGTGCCTTTCGCCGTGATGATCACCCCATTAGGCTTAACCAGGAATTTCGGCGGGATTTAACCTGGTGGCGGGAACTGTTCCAAACTTGGGATGGCCTCAGTTTTTTCTGCATGCCCACATGGGCACCTCTCCCGGACTTCCAGGTCTCATCGGATGCAGCGGGCTCTTTGGGCTATGGAGCTATTTTTAAATCCCACTGGTTTGCTGGTGCCTGGTCAGCTGCACAAAGTTCCTCATCTATAGCGTACAAGGAGCTCTTCCCAATTGTAGTGGCAGCCTATCTGTGGGGCGGTCAGTGGGTATCTCGGCGGGTCGAGTTCTTTTGTGACAATGAGTCTGTGGTGGCTGTACTTAAGTCTGGCACCTCGCGGGACAAAAACCTAATGGTGTTGCTGCGTTATTTGACTATGCTGGCCATCCATCATTCCTTCTCATTTACAGCTTCATCTGTTCGAGGCAAAGCTAATCCAGTAGCTGATGCACTCTCTCGATTCCAGTTTCAGCGGTTCAGACGCCTGGAGCCACAGGCCGACCCAACCCCGTCTCCTATTCCTGCTTCCCTTCTGGCAGCGCTTCAGATGCCTTGACTCAGAAGTGTCGGTTCTTACTTACCCAAGGTCTTGCACCTTCCACCCGACGAGTGTACCGATCCGCCCAACGTCGATTTACAGACTTTTGCCGCCAGGATGGTCGTGCAAACCAGGATGGCTCCATCCCCCCAGCCACTGAGGAGACTCTCATGCGCTTTGCTTCCTTCCT
>OX421452.1:1226404-1233904 GCA_949126865.1 Montipora capitata | reverse complement strand
ACATGATGTTGACAATCAGCATGCCCCACCCAATATCTCAAATCTATTTACTCGCACGAAACAAATTCATTCCTATTCCACGCGGTCAGCAATAGCTGGAAACTTCCATGTAGAAATGTCGAGAACAAACCAACGGTTATTGTCCTTCTCTAGAATTGGTACAAAAATTTGGAATGGTATCCCCTCTGAAATTCGCCAGCTTAAGAAAACACACTTTAAACGTAAATTGAGCGAATTACTTCTGAACTAGCCTGCACGCAGGCGGTTGGATGGTCGAAAAACCGGAATTCGTAATGAGGTCGCCATCTTGGATTCGCGCGGCTAGGTCTGGGCCGGGTTGAGGGTCGACAAAGCGAGCGAGGGGAGGGGGGCGGAGAGGAGAGAGAAAAACCGCCTGCCCGAAAACCAGCCCCCTTTGAGTAGCACAATTTTGCAGCGTCCGCCGGTGGACGCTGTCTTCTGATTGGTCGGCAGACATGCTGTCAATCAACACAAGATTTAATATTCATATACCGCTCTTGTCACCATAGGCAAAAATGATGAGTTCGAATGTCGATCGAGCGATTCAAAGTGCTTTAGATTTCTTGACGACAAGAGAAAGGAGCGTTCTTTTGAAGCGCTCTTCCCACTCCCCACCCCGTCGTTTTGTCACGGGGCCCAGACCTATCCCACGCTCTTCCAATATGGCGTCTGATAGTGTTTCGTGGCGACATAACAACTACCGCCTGCAAGCAGGCTACTTCTGAAGTTTCTTAAAATTGAGGAGATCGATGTTGATATGCGCTACATCAATCTTTCGAAGTATATGGCTTTTCTTTAACAGTTACGTACAATACCTTAGATCATTTATATTCTTTCTTTCTTTATTTATTTTATTTTTCTTTGTTTACTTGTGAGAGACAGTAATGTCGCAGTGTAAGTGGCCCGCCTAGAATAGCAATACTAACTGCGGGCCACTATGGTCTTGTTTGAATAATTATGATTTGGTTGCAAATAAAGTTAAAGTTAAAGTTAACAGAAGATGACAAAGCCAAGTCTTCGCTCCATAAAGCGATTAGAAGTTTCGTCTGCTCCTACCACCACGTGTTCGCCATTCTGTTCAATTACGCACTGTAATTTCTTCAAACAGCCCACTGGAGGTTGTTTGAAGTAATGATAATCCAGTTATAATCAGGGACTGTTATTAGTTGATGTGAACCCATTTCATTAATTCGATCACAATCGAGACTTAATGTGAACACGGCTTAAGTCAATCCAAGAAATTTATGTCGCTGAACTTTGAATTATAATAACTTTCTTTTGAAAGCTGATCTAACGATTCCCCGACCTTCTTGGTTCTGTAAGCTTTAAAATGATGTATAGGTTTAGGCACTTTTGGAAAATTAAGCGCCCGTGAGGATGGTTTTCCGCAACGCACCCGCGAACCTGTTCCGTAACCTTAAAGAACAACACAGAAATGCTGGAGACGCGTAATTTGTAAATTTGAATGCATACTTGAATAATCAAGGCTGAGTTTCACAAGAGATGAAGCATAAGCGCAAGCATCATACGTAGATTCCTTAGGTGGGTACGTTTGCTCAGCCTGTTAGCAGTTGCCCCCTCCCCCTTTCTGAAGGGAGAGGGCTGTTGTACACAGGCACCATCACTGAGGTATCGGGAAGTGTTATCAGCCCACGACCAAGGCCGATGACACATCCAACACGGTACGATCGCGATTTCTGAATGCCGCGAAAGATAACACTTACGTCCAGAAATTCACCTAATTAAAGGCACACAAGAGTCCATAACTAGAAGCGAACAACAGCTATGTATTCCTGCCTCAGCGTTAGAACAGACCGATTTATTTTTAGTTTGAATTTCCCGCGAATGGTACAACTAAATGAACGTCATAGCGCCACTGAACCGGAACTACCTTTTTTTTTTCCGGACAAGGTAGTCCCAAAATAGATCGGTTTGTGAAAATTTCGTTACATAGGGTTAGTATGGGAGTTGTTCGCTCCTTGTCATGGGATCCAGAGGGACGCTCAATTTTGACATCCTACTTTACCTGGGGGTAAAGGTTGGCGTTATTTTTAGGTTAGGGTAATAGACCACTTTCATAAATGGCGACCAACTTTACATTCTTTTGTATTTAAGTTAATTAGACCTACTGTCCTCGTTTTAAAACAAACATTCTTTTGAAATTTGCTGTCGTAGCGAGGTTAGTAGGGCTTATTAGCATTAAAACAAAAGAATAATTTATTTGGCCACCATTATGGAAGAGGTCAATGCAGCTGTTAATCATTAATTGAGGAGGGACATTTTGTGACG
This sequence comes from Montipora capitata, assembly GCA_949126865.1. NCBI lineage: Eukaryota > Metazoa > Cnidaria > Anthozoa > Scleractinia > Acroporidae > Montipora > Montipora capitata. The sequence goes on along the minus strand of OX421452.1, from coordinate 1,231,594 downwards.
TGAATTGTCAGTATCCCGAGACTCAGTAATTTTGTAAAAAACAAGAACACACTTCGTGACGCTTACTGAGAACGCATGGAAAATGACGAGGAGATAAGCGAGTTCAGAGTTTCAAAAAACGTGCGCGCGTCGGGATAACTGCAAGCATATATATATATATATATTCTTGCTGCTGTTTACCATAACAAAAAAGACAATCGCCCATTTCCGAGTAGCTGCATGTCTCAGTTTCAAACCGAGTCCTGGTGACCACCCTTCAAATGCAAATGAGTTGCGTATTCTTATGCAAATCAAACTCATTTCCCTTTCAATAGTTGAGCACCAAGACTCGCTTCGAAACCGAGACAAACAGCAACTCGGAAATGGCCCATTAAATGCTTGTTTTTATCCCGACGCGGACATTCGTTCATTCGTTTCCCAGGGTCTCTTTGGAGACCCTGGAAACGAGGTTGATTCATTCTTGAAACTCCGAACTGGCTTTTAGGCAGTCAGTTCGGTATATCAATATTCAGGCATGGCTAGCTACGAGGCTTTTTATGGTCATTACACGGTTTCGATCTGTTTTCTCGAGGGAGATTTCTAAACAAAATAATATTGAAATTTATCTATAAAGCCTCGTAGCCATGTGTGAATATTTAACCATTATCCTGCGAAATCGCGCGGAATATCGCCCGATACTTAGATGACGAGGCCGTAGGCCGAGTGGGCTAAAATCAGGCGATATTCCGCAAGATTGAGCACGATAATGGTTTTATTATTCAACGCATTGATGACAAAGCACAATTTTCTACGTTTATTGGAAAAAAAGCTGGGAAAAACTACCATTTTTCTCCGCGACACACAAAATTACATATATCGCAGGATATCTGTTGAGTACGCACGACGAATATTGCGCGCACTGTGACCATATTGGGACATTGTCACAATGTGTTGAATAATAATGAGGCCGTACGGAAGAAATGAAAATGTTTTAAATGCTGTCGTCATTCTGAGTTGACCGCATCAATATATGCGACTTAATATATGCCAATTGAATTGAAAAATGTACGGAACTTTTTATATTATTTAATTAGAATGAGTGGGGAAAGTGGTATGGGCCACTAGTAATAAAGAAGTTGAGTGTTTTCACAGTTTTACCGGCGTACGTGTCAATTTTTGGAATGTACAGTTGACTTTTGAACGCAAGTTCTGTTTTCTCTGGCGTAAAAAGACGCCGTTGTTCATATTTCCTCATTATTCTGTCCACCGAGTTAATCTACTTAAGACTGATAACCCAAAGGCAGCTTCTGTCTAGGAGGTTTTTTTTACTAAAATTCACTCATTTATTTTACATGCCACGGCTTCTCCGCTTGTTTAAAACTTATATTTCCAATATTTACACAAAAAACGGCTGACTCAAGAAGGTAAGCCCCAATACCTGGGGCGAGCAGAATGGGACAGGAATGCTTCCTCGCCCCATTCCCCTTTTTTCAAAGGTAAACAATTTCAACGTAAGTTGTACGCACGCACAAACCCACTGCAGAATTGTACTCGTCATAAATAGCATTACGCTTAGACAAAGACTGAATAATTATTCTGCGACTTACATTTAGGTTCACAAAAGACACTAAGTTCCGGCGGCCAGTTGCAATGATACGACCCACACGGAAACATTCGAATATTTAGTAATTTAATTACCTTGAAGGTCTTTGTTTCGAACTGCCAATATGCACCTATTTTACCTTACATTTCGTTATAAAATATAATTTAAATTTGAAGTTTTAAAATGCATCAAAATGTGTACAATAACACTCGGAATACGTCACACGGGTCTTCTAGCAGAGTTCTCTTCTATGAACTGCAAGGGCTGTTATCTTTGCTTTCGGAGAGGTGGTACCAGAGGCTTTAATTCAGTATTCCCTGGGGGAGGAGGTACGCCAAAATAACGATCCCCATGTGGAAGCGGTGCTGGTGGTAAAGGATCTTCGTCGTCCGAAATCCCATCAAAACGCTCAGGCGGTAGCAAGAAAGATGCATCGAAATCTTCAAGAATATCGTCCATGTTTAAGCCTTCTATTCCGTCGGAAAGACGCGAAGGAACCAAATCCAACTCGCTGTGAAGTGATCCATTCACGGGTACGGACGGAGGTGGACCACTTGGTGGTGGAGGTGGGGGAACAATGGAAAGATCAAAGTCTGTTATTCGGCCGCTTTTCTTTAAGGCTCTGTTATGAACGTTGCCGTTTTTATCGATCTCCTCCTGCCAATTGGGCGGTGGTTGAATATCATCAATTTCAAATGTCGATGTATCAAGTTCTATAAAATGCAAAGGTGGAGGAGGGGCAACGTCCAGAGAATCGACGACGCTAGTTGCTGAAGTTGATCGTTCATCTCTTGAAACGGTACTCATCCAGTCCATAAGAGGCGGCGCAAGAATTTCTCTCTCATGGTCTGAAATATCCGAACCAGCATTTGAACCATAAGCCTCAGGAACGAGTGACGAAATTTCGGAAGGCGGAAGAGGTTTGACGCCGTGTGGCCCATTATGCTGGCTTACGTGGTCTAAAGTTGCCACATGTTGAGGTTCAGGCACAAGAACCGGCTTGCGAGATGTAAACACGCCGTTAAAATCTCGAGAAGAGATTTCGTTCACGTGCCCACGATTTTCGATAAAGTTAAGTGGAAGCCTCTGGGTTACGTCTTCTATGGATGCTACCAGTGGGGGAGGTGGAGGTTTGTCCTTTGTTGAGCTGTTTATCATTGGCGGGGATGATGTCGAACCGGATACAATTTTGGCCGAATGATGCCTTGGAGATTCGGGAACCACAGAAGGCAAATGCGAAGAATTCGTGGTTACTTTCGATTGAACTTGGTGTCCATCGGGTGTGGACGAAACACTGGTATCCCTTGGCGAATTCTGAGAACGATAGGGAGCGGGCATGGGCGGGTTAGGCCGGGTAACCTCATTATCCACAAGCGCAGAAGGTGGAACGAATTCTTTGTAGGGTCGTGGTTTGGGAGGAGGCTGTCTGAACGCTTGGTCTCCGTCTTTATGTGGCAAATTTCGAAGAACATCAGTAGTCATGTAAGGTTGCGCCTCTGCTGGTTCTCTACAGCTGTTCTCGACTTCGGAGTAAGGACTTTCATTTCTAGGGATGTTGCCCATCATAGCGTCCACCACTGAGTAGGCAGATTCGACTTGTGTAGGGGACGGCGTTGACGCGTTTGAAAGGCTAACTCCACGTAAAGGAGGAGTTGGCACTCTGTCTTCGAACAGACTTTCACTGTTCGGTCTACGCGTCACATCTATCTTTGAATAAACAGATTCTGCTTCCTCTTTGAAGGAAAACGAAGTTGAGCCAGCATTGGAAAGGTCTTTCCCCCACAAAGGTGGGGTCCGTATTATGTCCTTTGGCCTACCGTTCATGTCTTTCACCTCCGAATATACCGATTCACCCTCCCCATTAAAAGGCCGGGGAGTCGATGCACTGGAAGGGTTATCCTTGTGTGCAGATGGTGGCGATACTCTGTCCCTGTATCGGTTGGGTGGTATAGGGGGGAGTTCCCTTTTGTGTTCAAAGCCTTTCTTGTGAGGCGGGGGTGAAGGTGTTGCGGACGTTTTCTTGTGAATCAAGGATGAGGGTTTCACATTTCCAAGTTCGACAACTGAGTAAAGATTTTCCGTACCCTTTTGAGAGCTCTCCTCCAGACGCTTACTAATTTCCAAGGACCCGCAGCTTTTGGAAGAACATTCGGTAAGACCATTGGGAGTTGGATTAAGAGGCTCAAGATCTTCGTCTGAATAAAGGCGGTCAGGTAGTAAAGGAGGTGCTTCACTTGTATCTTCAACCTTCGGACTCGCAGCAGTTGTTGTCTCCTCCCTAACAGGGCTCTTGGGGGCCCTAGTCCTCTTGGAAAGGTCTGGTTTGGCATAAAGCGGCGGTTTTACAGGTCCAGCGCTTTCAAATAACGACATTCTACTCTTGATGCTTCCACTGGGGGACGGTACTGATGGTTTCTTGCTCTCTGTTTGGCTTTTAACAGTATCTCCGCCGTCGCTAACGTTCTTAGGTCTTTCCGCATTGCTTACAACTGGGTTTTCAGGTCTCTTAGTTTGACTTGATGCTACGTGATTTTCATTGCCGTTCGCTGATGCCACTGGGAAATTAAACTTCTGATCGGAATTCCCACTGTCAGAAGCTGGAGATTTTGGTTTTGGTTTTGGAGTCAGTGACGGTTTCGGTGTAGCAGGTGACACAGGAGATTTGGCAGTAGATTCATTGCTACTATGCACAGTCTCTTTCTTTTTTGGGTACTTGTTCCAGTCAACATCCACAACTGTCCAACCATTGTCGGGTTCCGTCTCCACAGGCATAGAATCGTTGGCCATCACAGCTTTCATTTCTACGCCACCGAACGATCCATTAAGAGACGACGCGGGTGAAAAAACAGGCAGCTCCTCGCTACTTTGGCTTGTTTTGCGTGTAACTGATTCAATGGCTTTTTTCAGTTCCTCTTTAGATTCCATTGCTGGATCACTCATGCTCCTCTCAGAGGACAGTGTCCTCAGCCTTGCGCGTTCCTACAAAAACGAAGAGACAATTAAAATCAATTAAAAGAAGAAACACTGGGAGAACACCAAGGGGATCTCCTTTAAGTGAAAGCGAACCCGCATTCCTCACAAAATCTGTTACTTGATAAAACCATTTTCAATTTTGTATACAATAATCAACATCTTATTTCCCTTATTCTCAAGATTTTAACATCTAGTTCTCCTAAGAACGGAGCTCACTGCGAACGTCGGATGATTTGTTTTTGGAAATTAACCATTCTTTACACTTTTCCTTAAGTGCTCATTGCAAAGCTGCCTGCCGTCCCTCGTTAACTGTCACACATGCATCGCACACTCCATAATTATTGATGCAGACCTGCTTTTGTTTTTCTCTTTTCGCCTGTTCTTCTTTTAACTTCAATTTGGCTTTGTTTTCTGCCAGGGCCCTCTGAAAAGCAAAGGCAAGATACTAATGACAGACTGTTGATTATGATTACAAAACAACACATAATATAATATAATATAATTAGCTCTAAGCAAGTTCAGAGTTTCAAAAAACGTGCTCGCATCTGGATAGAAGCAAGCATATGTTTAAAAAAAAAACAAAAGATTTGTAATGCAAATTCTTGCAGCTATTTACCATAACAAAAAAGATTTTT
>OX421452.1:1203904-1216404 GCA_949126865.1 Montipora capitata | reverse complement strand
AGACTACATGTATTAAGAGGGTAATGTATGTATTAAGAGGGTAATCAAAGCTACCTCTGAAAATTTGAGCCCAATGGATCAAGTATCTTTCAGTGTTCAATTTTGGCTTGAAAAGGAATGTATGGGCTCATTAGCGCTTTTGCCACACAATACGATTATCAAACTGAAATAGCGCAAAGTTTTGGGTGCTTTTGCATGACGTGCCACGTGACCTTGTCAATCATAAAAAAAGGTCGTGGTAAAAAGCAGATGCTAGAAATAGAAAGAGCGTGATGAAATTAGTAAGAATGTAAATTTTGAAGCCACTGACATTTATATGTAAAAAATTTACTGAGGTTTAAATGGCAAACAGGTGCAGGGTCAACCTCGTTCCCAAGGTCTCTCTTGGATACAAGAGAGACCCTGGAAACTAGGTTGGTCCAAGGTTCCTACAGAACTTCCTACCACACCACCAGGAAGTCACTGCTCAACTCATATTAGGCCATTTGCGGTTCATAGCGTTTGCCTACACGATCAAATATAGTGAGCAACTGGTGGTGCTGTACAAAATTCAAAAATGTAAAAAAGTGAAAATTACGGTTCTAAAGTTCCTGCCGGTTTCTTCAAACGTACCCGAGCCCATACAGTGTTCTCTAATCCAGCAATGCTGAGTTTTTCCCAGTTGACTCTTTTCAGTTGCATTTGCTCTCCAGGACCCGCCATGGACGGTACAGGAGGTACTAAAGATGGGGGAGGGGGTGGTGGGGGTGGAGGTGGTGGAGGGGGTGGTGGTGCTACCATGGGAGGAGGAGGTGGGGCAACAGCGGCAGTTGAGTTTCCTAAAAAGAAGGATGTACAATATATAAATGACAATTCAACAGCGGAACAGAAAACGAGCGAATAAATCAAGAAATGTCACGAATAAATAGCAAATTTCTTCAATAACACGAAAGAGAGGGTGAAGTAGAACGGTTCTGGTAACATTTTCCTTCAAAGTGAGAACACTAACCAGTACGACTATGCAGAATTAACGAGCGCCGGCGAAAGATGTTTTCCGTTTGGGCCCAAACAGGGCCCTACGCATTGCGCATAATTGCCAATTTAATCCAAGAATCCTTGACGTGCAACATCAGTTTGAATTTTTGATCATTTCTTTGGTGAAAAAGACCACTTACCTTGCTTGTCTTCTTCGTCTTTCTTTCGCGCTTTCACAGCAGCATCCAAAGGGTTCTCCGGTGATGTGTTTGGAGAGCTTGCTTCACTACTTCGATCTTCAAAAAGGACAAATGAACAATATTCAAACAAATTGTTCCGAGCAAAATATCAGACATGGTAGTTCATTAGAGTATCCTTCACGAGACGGCATAAAGGCTCTTTTCTAAAGGTAACTTAAGAACTTTATCCATGTTGAAAACAGGACTGCTCAAAATGTTTAGGAAAAAGTCACATCGAGATGGTTTTTCCACTATACTCCAAAATGTGTATAATAAGAGAAGGATCTGGAAATCCGAAACGAGCAGTTTAAAAGCGTTTTAACTTTGCTTCAGCAACCATTCAAGACTTCTTTTTGATACCGCGAATGTGTAATGAGGTGCGTGTGCGCCGCACTAATTGGTCTGTCAATGACAATCATATCCATGTCTGTATCCATAGTAATAACCACGGCTGCAGAGTGGGAGTGAATACCATCCCAACCCTCTCAATCAAATGTTGAGGATGTGTTGAAACTCTTTGCTCTCCCCAGCAGTCAAAATCGTTCAACATCGTTCAACAAAATCGAACGCATGTTAAAGCAAATGTTGAAGTCATTTTCCCGGGCCTAATAAACCCTCAAAGATGTCGCCAGTGATCACAACCTGCTGGTGGCAGTTGTGTCTCACTGAAGCTGCGTTGGGCACACAGAGGACAGAGAAGGGGACAACAGTTCGATTCCAGTAAACTGAGAGATGACCGGATCAGATAAGCTTTTAGACAGGAGCTGAAGAACGGCTTTCAAATCCTGGGGAAAGAACAGGAGATCAACATTGACTCCTTTAATCAGGCATTTAAGGCAGCGGGAGAGAAGGTCCTTGGATTTAAAATGAGGAAAAACGAGGAAGGGATACAAGGGGAGACCTGGGGAAAAAAAGAAACAAGGAGAGGAGTCAAGCAGCGAATGAACTCCACCCAGTCAGAATGCGTCCGTGACCAGCTGAGGAGAAAATACTCAGAATTGGACCATGAGGTGAAAAAAATGACCAAACTAGACAAGAGAACATTTGTGGAGAGACTGGCGGATGAGGCAGAAGAGGCTGCTGGTAGACAATATATGAAGACCCTATATAGCATACCAGTTTTGTTACCATGGCAACATACTGGGTTCCAGACCTCACTGATATTAAAGGCTTTGCTGGCCACCTTTGGCGTTCTATTTTGATATTTGCCAATGGTGACTCATCTGCATGATCCTGCAAGCATATAAATACCTTAGGTAGAGTTTGTTGCCTTGCTAAATGTTTTTCTAGCTTATGATCACCAAAAATATTGAATCAGGTTGGAGGGGACAGGAAAAGAGTGAGTTGCCATGGGAACCAATTTCTTTATACCCGAAGGTGTGTTGCCAGTATAACTATTAGACTACCACGTTTCAATGGTCTATTCTGCAAATTGACCGAGGTAGCTCTATTTATATACTTGATTTTACATTGGGTCAAGTGAATGACATCAGCAGTAATCTCATTTGCATATTTTACACATTTTTCAAACCATTTTTCAAACCAATGCAGATATTTCCAAACAGTAAACAGCATTTTTAATGTTTCCTGGAATTCTATATGATAAACCTAAAACTTCAAGGGATAAAAATTTGATCATAGTAGCACTTTAAATGTTTAAAATATTATTATCCTTACCTGTTGCCTCACTTTTCTCTTGCATCTCTAACAGCTTTTTCTCGCTCTTGTCCAAAGCCTCCTTAGTTTCCATCAGCTCTTGAGTAGTTACCGCCAACTGATGCTGGATTTTTTCCATCCCAGCTCCTGAGAGTTCAGCAGATCCCACAGCAATGCCCCCATCACCACTTAATGGCGCATGTAACTCTTCCTGCCCACGACCAGATGCCGATATGGGACTGTGAACTTGCGCTTGTGTTTGAATGCTTGTTGCTTTAGACTTTCTCATCTCATCTGCCAATAACGCATCTGCAAGTTCTTCTGTTAAACAAAGATAAAAAGCATATGAATCACCTCACAATACACACTTTTACTCTTAAAAATTATTTCAGTATTTACCTAGTCCAGTGAGATCAAGTTCATCATCATCGTCATCCCAGCCTGAGTCAGGGGAACCATTTCTTGGTGAACCACGCACTGGAACTGTATCAAGGTCATGTCCAACTATACGGAAAAACAATAAGCCATTGAGAAAACTTCAAATGAACTATGCTACCAATTATTACATTCCCACAGAATTGTGCACTGGTGAGAGGTTGAATGCAAAATTAACTGCATTTTTTTAGTCAAGGAATAGTGCACTCAGACATGCAAAGTAAATGGAAAAAGGTTTGAGACTGTTAAACTCCATCACCATGCCACAGAGCTAAATCTGATTCACTCTGACAAGGAGCTAATTTAGGGACGTAGGGGTGGCACAGTGGTGAGACCACTCACCTCCCACCAAGCTTGCCTAGGTTTGATTAGTGGTCCAGGCATCATAATACATGGGTTGAGTTTGTTGTTGATTCTTTCCTTGGCGCTTCACGCCTTCCGAAAAGGGAAGAAAACGACTGTTTTGCAGTCTAAAGAAAAACCAACACTGCCAAATTCCAATTCGATCCAGAATGCACAGACACATGTTGAATGAGCTCCTGAGTGCTCTTAAGGTGTACCGTGGATTATTAATTCTTGAAATAGGAGCTTTTTAATCTCCCTTCCATCAGCTTTTATCAGCTTTTATCAGCTCACTGTTTTAATACTACCAAATTTCCTGATCTCAGACAGCCATTGACGCTGACTCGACAACAGTTTCTTTAACTTAAACCACATTTCCTATACATCTGTAAACAAACTGCCACTTACTGTAACCAAGTCCAGGGCTAAGCCTGCCTCTGACAGCACCAGTTAGGGGCCAATTACTGTGTGGGTCACCAGAAAAAACTGGAATACAATCAAGCAAGGACATGCTTAAAAAAGTCTGATGGATTCCATTAATGTTGCCATGAATGCAAACAACCAGATCATGTCGAAACTCAGCCCTGGTCTACACGTACAATGTATGAATGCAAAAGACATTAATCCCACCCTAAATGTAGGAGAACCAGATTATCATGATAGAAAGATTGATGTACATGTACATGTATGTTTCCATACAAGGTCCACAGCAGCCTAGCCAACAACCATTACATCTTATGACAACATCGTGAAAGTACAAGCATCCTTTCTTACCCCCTCCAGGTGTCGTGGTCCGCGCTCTTGGTGCATCAGCAAGCCGCCTGGCTTGTACTCGATAAAGCACATCAACAACTTCCTCATTGTTGGTCCCCAAACTTGGAACGACACCAGCTGCAATTAATGTCCCACAACGCAAATTAAAAACAGGTACATGTACATGGAAGGATTAGTTTCCATAGCAAAACTGCCGGAGTGAATGGCACAGGTGGGATGCACATGACATAAAGATATGTTATTTGCCAGCTGGGAGGTCCGTATAGCGAAAAACTGTGACCAAGGTCTTGAAAATGCTGCCTGAGGCAGCAGGCTGAGGGCAGCTTTTTCAAGACCGAGGTCACAGTTTTTTGCTAAAACAGACCGACCCTTAACTCAGGTAAATAACTTCTTTACTTTTTTCCTCTCTCTCTCTCTTCCTCTATGAAATCACTTTCAATTACATTGAAGGAATCTCTTTAATTATATGTAATTTACATGCAGGGGAAAAGTTAGCTGACTAATCTTGGAGTAAAGTAAATTAAGCCATTGCCTTTTGTCAGCTGTTGGTAATTACTGAAACCACTGATCCTTTGTTGAGTTTTCATGAACCAAGACTAGCATTTAGTTACTGAGCTCTATTATGATACTACGTAAAATAACACCTACACTAAGTGTTATATAATGATACAACTGTAGAATTCCAGAGATATGGGCCCGGTTGTTCGAAAGCCGATTAACTAAATCCAGGATTAGCGTAAACTTTTGTTTCATGTTTTCAACTTTTTGGTTAAAGGTTCTTTTGCTTATTTTTGTTTTTCAAGATCGACATCTACTAATCTAAATTTTATCCGAATATCAGTGTCGAACAGCATTTGGGAGTAGAGGAATAAACTTCTTGGTTAATTTTTAATCTGGGATTAGCGTTAATCGGCTTTTGAACAACCGGGCCATGGAACATTATATTAACTATGAGGGATAGTTAAATTACTTTTCCCAAGTTGGCATGCTGACTGAAAATGTGATTAGTGCACACTTACACGCTGAAAAGGAGAGGTGGAGGGGAAGGGGTGTCTTTGGGGAAGGATGATAGAGGGCAAATTTAGCACTTTTGCAACTCAGCTTAATCCCATTGACTCCTGGAAGTGAGATGATTTACGTACGTCATCAACTGGGGGCATCCTGCAAGGCACCTGAGGAGTGACTGGGTTATTTCTTTGGTAAATATCTACTCACATTCTAAAATTACATCATTCTAATGATATAATCCATGTACAAGAATTGTATATTTAGCAAAATATATGTACAGTAATAAGCACAATATCCGATGTAAGACATTCAAATAGGTTGAAATTCAGGTACAGAAAAAAATCATTTTGCTTACTGTCCATTTTCCTGGATATCATTCTTGCAGCTGCCCTGTCAAATGCTTGCTGCTCTGCATCTGGAAGGAGCTCACTCAAGTAATGCAAAATCTGTAGCTTAGCTCCATCATCCAAAACAGGTTCCAAGGCATTGATAAGTCTTTGAACATTCCTTCAAAATAAACAAGCTAAGTGGTCACAATCAACATGGTCAAAAACTTGTCTAAAGTAAAAAATCGAAGTCTATGGTCAGACATTCTCTCACTCCAAATACAGCACATTCAAGTTTCATCAACAGTCGCGCTGGCAAAATTGCAGTCATCGTCCTGCTCGCCACTGCAAACAACAATGACAACAGCGTGCAGTAGTGTTCAATCTTGACAATCATAATTGACAATTATAATAAAACAGCTGTTTACCTTTCTTTACTGTATTGATTAAGGCTTTGTTTAATAACCAGCTGTTCTCCGCGTGTAAGTAGCTGGCTCATCTATGATGAATTCCAAAAAAAAAAAGACACAAACGATTTTCAAAGGATTTCAAAGGGCAAATACTGTACATGTGCTGAAAAGGAACAACTCTACATGATTCTTGTATTTAATGCTTGGGGCAGTTTGCTCAATTTTTCGTTAACCCTTTACCTCACTGGGCGTTGCCCATTGAGCAAGGGAAAAACAGTTAAGAGACATTCTTAGTGCATGCCAGCTTATACAGAACACAGAGGCTAAGGTTTAATAGTTTGGTCAGCAAACTAGGGGTTTCATTAACAGGGTTTGAGCTAGGATTTGATCACTGGGGGACAGTTTGTCCCCTTGGCTAAAATTGTGGGGAACATGTTCATTTTTTGGGAGACACTCAATTTTTTTTTCAGTTTTCTTAAATTCAAACATAGAAATAGGCAAGCCAACAAAAACTTATTTTATTTATAGCTGTTACTTGTAATTAAAATAACTAATACAAACAAGAAAAGGTAAGGAAATGGTATTAAGACTTTTTTTCTGTTCATATTTAAACCAAGAATCAATGACTACGCTTTATACATGTAATTCAGATGCAAAGGGGTTTTTTTTTTTTAGATTTCAGACAAAAATTTTGGAACATTGCCTCGTTTTCATAGCGCAACCAAGTGTGATCTCGGAACCAACTTTTCTAGAAAGATCGTGATTTTTTTGGTTTCCTTTGACTCTCATCTGTTTTTTCCTCATTAATACACTGTTCTTCTGTACTTTCTTTTCTCTGATTCAATCTGGCTTCCATTTAAAGTGGAAAAGCTATCTATCAAACGAATACGTTTTCACTGTGACACTTTAATTCCCAGATGCGTCACGCTTGGTTGAGTAGCATTCGCGTCACCAGAGCCTCAGATCTTATGTCTGTGCATGACCCAAGGCTCTGGGAAAATCTATGTAGGAGAACATGCGCCGTAGGGTTCTTATAGCCAAAAATTGACTACCGTATTTGTCCTTACGGTGCCTGCTCTCTCCTCGTGGTAATATGAATGCACCAATCAGAGACGCTTTTTATTGTTCTTCACGAAAGCTAATGAGAAGACACTTTGTATCAGGGTTTCCAAGAGTTCTTATGTGCAAAAAAGAAGAGCTCTGGGTCGAGATTGGCTTGAACATGAGACCTACATGTTCATTAGAGCTTGACTGAAAAGTAAACGGGCGATAAAATTCCTCCCACGGTCTGTGTTTCAGCTTGTAATTTTTGTACTGAACTGTATTTCTTCTTGTGTGCTTCCCTCTGAGTTTTTCCCCCAGATTTTGAAAGGGACAAATTGTCCCCTTGGCCGTTTTTTAAAGGGACAATTTCAATATCAGTGCGGGATTGGCGCAATGGCGCGGTCTGGCTCAAACCCTGCATTAAGTTTTAAAGTAGAAGGTACCTTGTGATAGAGTAAGCGGGCACCCCAATATTTAATCTGGCTTTTAATCTTGAGACCTCCTTTGAGCAAAGGTGTGTATGTTGTCGGTAAAATCCGTTCTCAGGTGAAATCCGTCTTTACCTATGTTCAATTGGTGATCCTCATTTTACCTAATTAGCATACGCACTCAGATGAATTAAAGAACCGCTTTAGAAGCCTAAATTAAGCCTCGAGAAAAATAAGGGTCAGGTTAGGATTTGTTTTGGTTATTATACATAGATATCAATTGACTTATTATAAGTTTATTATAAGTAAATAAAAAAAAGAACTGTGCTGGGTTGAGCATGTTCGTCGTTGTAGTTCACTGGTGAAGACACAGGACCACAGATCTGGAGGGTGCGAGTTCAAGTACCGGTAAGTGATTAGTACAGTCTTCTGTTTCCTTACTAAGTATGTTGTGATGTTGAGCCTAAAGAGATAAGTGTGGGAATACAGAAACCGCCGGATAAGATGATATGAAACAGTAAGAAGATATGTTGAGATGCATAAGGCAATGAGAGTTTGAGGGAAGGCACAGTGTTTTCAATCCTTTTGGGGGGTGGGGGAGTGCATATTCAACCTAGGTAAAAACGGATTCAACCTGAGAACGGATTTTAGCGACAACATGTACATGTACTGTGCTCAGCATGTCTATGGGTGCTACATGTAGTATCCAGGTCCCAGCAAAGCAAATAACAATCTCTGGCCATCTCTGAAGTAAATGTACTTACAGTACCACTGGGAAAACCATGAACACCTAAAATATGTCAGGAATGCTTCTTTTTTTAAGCCAATAAAGAGGCAAAAACACCAAAACGCCAAACTGAATAACCGTTATTAATCGAAGGACATGTCTTTGTCTAAACATCATTTCTCCCTAGTTTGTTTCAAGTTATCTCTTATTCGCAAAATGACCAGAATTAGCTCAAATTAATCAATTGCCCATAAAATCTAAACACAATTTTTGCCCCGCAAACATAATACACTCCGCAGTTTAGCGAGTGGATTTTGGAAGCATGATTGGATAGAAATAAGATTCCTGACATCTTTCAGGTGACTTCATGGCTTTCCCGGTCACACTGTAAATTTGAAATGCATTTTTTGTAACCACTGCAGACAACCACTACAGGTATTATAGAAAATTTGTGCGATGGTGCAGAATGGTTGGAAGTTCAGGATTCCAGCATTACTGGTACAATAGCCTCAACAAGAACAGCCTCTTGACGTGGCAAAGCATGCTCCTTAAGAGTTACATGTAGCAAGAAATCATATACACAACAGATGGTCGAACGTCTATGACAATGTGCACAACATTAACTGGGTACCTGTATTTGGAATTGTCGGGAGAGCAAGCGAAGATCCCTTCTGTCATAACTTGTACCATTCAAAAACAGACCACTCCGTGTAGAAAATGCCCTTGATGACATCGATGAGCATCGCGACATAGTTGCAGGTCTTTCGTTTTCAAATGTCACAGAGTGTTGGGATGACTTGCTTGATGCAGGAATGGATGACAGTGAGGACTGATGTTTTAATGCACTCATGGGTCGCCACTGAACAAGCAAGCTTGGATGCGAGCCACTTCCCCTTAACAGCTGTACTACATGGGTATGTGGCTTCCCCCTGAAGAAAAAAAAAACAATTTATTAAATTTAAAAATTATACATATTCTCACTGGCATTTTACTGGATCCATTCAATACTTATTATTACTATAGTCTTAATGACAACGATATTGGTCATCACAGTGGTCAAGATGTTGTATGCTTCATGAGTCCACAACAAATTTTGACCACTGCAATGAATAAATTACCATTATCGATAAGAGTACAGAAATTTAAAAATTATACATATTCTCACTGGCATTTTACTGGATCCATTCAATACTTATTATTACTATAGTCTTAATGACAACGATATTGGTCATCACAGTGGTCAAGATGTTGTATGCTTCATGAGTCCACAACAAATTTTGACCACTGCAATGAATAAATTACCATTATCGATAAGAGTACAGACAACACTGAACCACACTCTATTTGTTCTTTACCATAATATTCAACTTCAAAGAAGATGTTTATTTCAGAGCACGACCAAGATGGTGACACAAAAAAAGAGCAAACGTTGTCTATAACTTTTTCACAATCTGATTGCTTTACATTTGTATTTCCCAAACTGAGCGATTGGCTATTACAATAATGTTGCATGGCACGTTGACATGAGCATTACGAGAGCAGCGTTGTCAAGGGTCTTCTCGACCATGGCAAATTAGCCAATCAGATTTGCAAGATTACAATCAATTGTGGTAAGAATACCAATTTTAATGATTCTGTCTAAACCTACATTGTATCATATGGAATAAAATGTTTGATTCATTTTATGACCAACCTGACATTCAGTCCATTTATTTCAAGAATATGATCTCCAGCTTTAAGTCCAGCATGAAAAGCAGGTCCACCTTATCACAAAAAAAAACAAATTTGAAAAACCATTATGAACACCAAAATAATAAGGTAAGTCCAAAGTATGATAGCCACATAATACCTCTGTCAACACTTTTTATAAACACTGGAGAATTTCCACTGAGAGTAAAGCCAAACCCTGCACCAGATCCCTCTCTTCTCACCTGAACAGTTCTGTGAAAAAAAAGTATGACCTTAATTTTGAGCAGCAAGAATTTATTTAAGGGATGGAGTCATGGAGAGACTGGAGATTTGGGGCAATGATTACAGTGGTGATGGCAAAAAGGTTTTTCCCTGTCCATGTTTCTAATGTGTGCGATTTTGTTGACAATAAATTTATATAGCCAACAATTATTTGTGGAAGTTATTAGAACGTAATTTCACCATGTTGAGAAATACTTTGTCCAGTGCATCTTCTGCCGATACGAAATCTAGCTCCACAATGGATACATCTGGCAGCCACCAACTAGGTTGCCCTGAGCCCTATAAATTCAATTTATTTAAAACAGATTGTCGTCTCTTTCCACTCTGTTTTGTCTTTACTTTTTATGAAATGGAGCAGTAAATTTGACCGGCAGATTTTTTCCGACACTTCATCAGCCAATCAGAAACGATATTTTCTCTGTCCATGGGCGAACTAAGGTTTCGAAAATGTTGAGGGGTTGATTGCAGGCGGTTTCTCACTCCTTATCCCCTTCCCCCTCACATTCTCATTTGACTTCAGTCCAGGTTTTTGTGCGGCCATATTCAAAACGATCATTCAAAAGTCAACCCCGGTGGAAAGAAGCATGTAAAATACGCCAAAATGCCTGCTACGTTGGTTAAACTGTTAACTGTTATTATAGCCATGTTGGCTATAACAATTAAAACCCTCTACGGTACATCTACATACTAAATCGTGCAACATCTTGAAAAGACATAACGCAGGTTTGGTATTACCTTGGACTAGCAGCAGTGTTATTTTCCAACTGTGGCCTTGACACACGATTTGGTGCTCTGTGGGACCAAGTGCTAAAAAAATCATGTTTATCACAATTACTATTGCAATGTAAATAAAAAATAACTACACTGTAGTTGCATCGGTCTTAAAAGAAAATAAAAATTAAATTTAGAAAAATCACTCTCACCCAAACCGGCCAACAGGAGCAGTGTTATGACGGACATGCCCCTTATACTCTGAAAGTTCCAGGTCCGAAGAAGCTGATAAGTCTGGGATGAAATTATCGTCTGCATTGTCTTTCTGGGTCTGCATGATTTCACCATTCACTCCAACCAGAATGTCAAACAATGGCTGCTCACTTTTGGGGATAAAAGCTCTGAGTGAAAAAAGTTGAAAAATCAACATTTAAAAATATATTATCATAATGAGCAAATGATTACTTAACTTTTTGTTCTGGATTATTAATTAAACCATACAAAACTTTAGAATGTTGACAAGTTTTCAAAAAAACCACAAACAAAATTGACTTAAAAGTTACCTTATTTCTTTTAGCAGCCTTCTTTCAACTGGCATCTGAAGGATCCCTTTTAAACTCTGAGCTAAGTCCTCAACAGACCTGTCCCTTGCATACTGATTCAAGGCTTTTATAAGAATTTTCTTCTTTGATTCTTGTCCAGCCAGATAATAATTCATCTTATAAAATACAACAAAAAATAAAATAAAAATAATAAGTTGAATAAAATGCAATTTATACATGTACATCTAAAAATAAATAAATAACAAAATGATTTCTACTTTCTTTAATAACATTCACCTACTGTTCAATTTAAGAACCAATGAATAATTTGTTTGGAGGGGCTAATATCTCTGAGAGCTGTGTTTGCTATATGAATATTATGACACCAACCTAATATTTACGACTTTATGCTTCTTCAATTATTCATCCCTAGAGGACCAATATTTACGAAATCCAAATTACCTGTGCTTATACAGCACAAGTCAAGAAAAAAAGAAAAACATTCCGATGGTTAAGGATCCTGAACCCGAAATTGTATAAACAATAGACATTCTGGCATAGTTTACATTTCAAAGTTGATCGTTGCTAGACTGACTTCAAAATTTTTCTTCATAATACAAGCGCATTGCTTTAATAATATTTTCAAAGGCAAATCTATTAATTGATACAATAATATTCGTTTCATCAATTACATGTATCTACTTTCCTCCCTCTTCGCCTAATAACAACGAAATACCAACCACATGCACACTTCTTACGTGCAACATAAACAACAGCCGAGTTTTAATAGCCTAAGAATTGATCATGGCATTTTTTTTGCCAGCTATTATGTAACTCAACAGTAAGGCAGGGACAATAACAATAACAATAATATTGGCCAGTTTGGAATTTACCTGTACGAAGAAGTCCTTGGCTCGCCGATACCTTGAAGTC
>OX421452.1:1183904-1193904 GCA_949126865.1 Montipora capitata | reverse complement strand
ATTTTCCCTGGTTATGATGCATGCTTTGTTTTGTGTTTGTTCTCATACAATTTTGTTTAATTAAAAAGGCATAAAAGTTAAACAATAATTACTGACCATAAGTCTTACAAAATCATATCCTGCTTTCAATAAGAAACATCAATTTCAATATAGGATGCAAAGCAAAGCAGTACAAGAATCACAGCCGGTAATTTTAGGCCCGTTTCACACGTCGAACTTCACATGTGCCGAATCTAATGCAAATGAACGAAAACTATAAATTTTTCTCATTTGCATTAGATTCGGCACATGTAAAGTTCGGCGTTTGAAACAGGCCTAACTTTTGCCGGCATCACTTCAAGTTGTGTCACATAAATTAATTTGTCCAAATTGATAAAATATTTATTCGGCTACAACTGCAAGTTCATCCTAACATTTAGTATTACGTGGCTCATTAAGAATTGCTCCTCTATATTTTTTGTTTTTCTCAGAAATCATTGGAAATCACTGGCGTTTTACAAATCTTACTTCAGAATTCTTTAAATGGTAAGTCAGTAATGGCAAATGACATCACCATCCTGAGATAAAACACGCCCCATGATTGGTCAATAGAGCGGGCCGTATTTTGCAGCAAGGCCCGTTTGAATTACGTCGCTTTCCTGTTTGATTTAATAATATTGCAAGGAAATGTATAGCAAAAACATGTCTATTAACTTCGTCTTCTCGGACCGTATAGCAAGTTACCGTTGCTTGCCTTTTGTTTCAGTTCAATTCAGTATTGCACGAGTGCAAACCGGAAAACACGTACGCGGTAATGGCTCTTGAACTCCGAAGTATCTGTACATACCGTTAATTCAACTTTACGGATAAAATGTCCTCTTAACCACGGTTTTATTTATTTCTTTCAAATTTTATTCTCAGTAGCAACTGGAAATTAATTGTGCCCTTCGCTGTTGTGACTCTCCTCTGTTCTGCGGTGTTCTTTACAAATAAAGATATCACTTTTGCTGTCAACATCTGGGTCTTCCCTGGTAAGCCTTCAGTTGAAGCTCTTTACTTTGTTTTGTAAATTTCTTACTGATCCACAAAAGGTATGAGCTCTTATGCGTCTATGTCATGAACAACTGCCCTCCATTTTCGAATCATGAATCATGGAGTAAGATTTCCGTATAACCCTTTTTTTGACGTCCGTCAAGTTTTTTTTATCTTCAAGTTCGTAAATAGTAGAAGGCCTAACCAAAAAGAAACATGGGTGACCAGTCAGCCACATTAAAACTCTTCAGTTGTATTCTCCTACTAATGATACTAATTTCCTCAGCCCCAACGGAACAAACACGAGAGACTTTTGTCCAACTGTAAATGGAGTAACCACACTGAGTTCGGACTATTTGTAACAAAAATGTCACAAGTGTTTTAAAAGAAAACTTCGTTGCCACCATTAAGCTCGGCACTAAAACTTCTTCTGTAAGTACATCATTAACTTATCTTATCATAATTACGTGCATTCTGCAGGAATTTAATATAAAACTAATTAAGGGTATATGGGTTTGTAATTATATATATATGATTATCTGGCCTTTCTCCAAGATCGCAAATTTTCCTTTTCATCATGCAACTTTCAGGTAAGATAACTAAACAAATATATTAAAAATTCTTTGATTAAATGGTAATTAGTAATTTTCGCTTTAGGTTTCGCTGTCCTTATTGCGTCCTTTATTTGCTCCGACGAACTTCATAAATGGATCAGCACCAGGCCTCAAGGTATGACGTCTGCGAAAATTTGGACAGTTGTGGGGTTCTGGGTAGATCATTTGAATGAGTGTGTTGACCTGTGTGAATTGCGCAAAGTTTTATATAATGATAAAATACACTATTACACCAGATTGAAATCAGTTCTTCACATTTCTTGAGTTAAATACGAGAATAACATTTTGCCGGTGTAGTCACCATGAAAGTTAGATTGACACACGAAAACAGTTGTTTACTTATTCATTGCAGACCTTCGGCAATGTCTATCTGATCTAACAATTTCGGCATCTTCGCCTCCCCCGCCGTGTGCTCCTCCCCCACCTCCAACGTTCTCCCCACCCCCTCCTCCCCCAAATACAATGAACGCACACAAACGTCGCAGGATAGACTGCCGAAAATTGTCCTGGGAAACACTCAGCCCAGATCTTCTCAACCAAGAAACGATTTGGAAAAAGGTAAGCAGATGTATAAAAAAACAACTCCATCGTCATTTAAAACATGACTTCACATTTCAGAGTTTCAGTATTTTACTCTCATGTTATCAGGTTAAGAAACTCTATCCTTTGGAGGACATTTTTGACCCTGAAGATATCTTGAAGGAATTTTCGATTTTGCCATCTCAAGGTATCAAAACAACTTTTAAATTAGTTCTGATTCTACGAGAAATCACTACATATCATGCAGGTTCACTCGACCATATTTATTGCAAGTGAGAGTGCCTCACAAATCACCATCAGGCGGAAGAGAATGAATTGATTAGTTTCAGAAAAATTCTGACTGTACTTGATTGGATTTGAAGCTCCTGGCAACTTCTGAGCACCGCGTAGACGCTTACTAAGGGCGCGTTCGATCGACCCTATTCCGGAATAAGAATACGTGGCGTCATGATAAAAACGGTATGTTTGGTGCGTTTCGAAGCAGCAAGGATAATAAAAATGTTTAAAATAGCATTTTAGCAGATGTTTGAAAATTTTAATGTGAATCTCCGCAAAAACGAACTTATATTCCACGTATTCCTATTCCGGATTACGGTCAATCGAACGCACCCTAAGTGACTTCGTCCCCAGGGCCTCTCCCGTTTCCGGCGAGAGACCCTGGTATGGTCTGGCCACCAGTGTCCGTAACAAAGGAAAACAGTAGAGAGGGGTTCTTTTATTTTTGCGCACTTCGCAGCTTCTCATATCAATTTCTGTTTGCTATGTCATAGCCTTTTAACATTTGTTTTCAAGTATAACAGAACATCGCTTCATTTAACCAACACCAGAGCAGATAAAATATGAGGTATTACAAAAGTATCAATACCAGTTACTCTTTCATCCACCTTATCCCTTAACACAGGAGCGTCGATAAAAGCCAAACGAGAAAATGCTATGAATGAGAAAAAGATTTTTAATATCTGTAAGTATTCATATTGTTGCTTTCTCCGTATAGCTCATTTATGACTGTGCGTGGCAAAAAAATCACCTATATTTTATCAAGGTGTATTATTCTCTTGAAACTTGACTGTCGTCATTTTTACAGCAATCGTGATGACTCATTACAAGCTGAAAACAGAGCAAGTATCAAAATGCCTTGTATCAGGGACTTCTGATTTGACATCAGATGTTCTTCGGCAACTTCTGACATTTGCACCTGACGATCGAGAGGTAACGATGGCAATTACATAACGAGTCGGTCATCTTTGAAAGCTTTCAATCAGGATTATTGTTGTTCCTCATTAGTATGCAGCTTGTGACAGACAAAATCGTTCCTGGTTCAGTACGTTAACTGACTTGTTTTATTCTAATTTTTTTTGATAAGGCGAGAGCTATTAGAAAACAGGAAAGAGAAGACGAATCCTTACTGGAACCCGCTGAACGCCTGTATCTTGAGGTGAAGTAGTTTTCATCATTGTTACCAGTTATTTTGTACCGAGTTCAACCTCACTCCAGAGTCGATAAAAGGTAATTTAATTTTAAAGACCGTTTTGTAAAGGCTTCTAAATACGCAGTGTTTGCTCAGTACCGACAACCAAAGGCAAACCGATATAAACATACTTTATCACTGCAACTCCTTAATGTGCATCTGGCCCCAGACTTTAATGTCCATGATTCGTATTGCAGTTTTGCTTCGGTATTTCTGACGAGATGGCATCGCAGACTTTTTCAGACAAATAATTTTTGCATTCCATAACATACCGTAACGTCATCTTCGGACTGAAGTGAGTCAGACGCCGTTTCAAAGTTTTAATTTTAAAGGCAAATTTAAGCAAAATGTCTAGGAGAAAACCAATCTTCTTTCAATAAAGCTATATAAAATAACAACTGATTAACAACAAAAGACAAGTTGTTGCTTTACTTCTTATGCAGATAGCAGCGTCCGTTCCAACGTACAGAGAAAGACTACGAACAGTGTTACTGAAAGCTCAATTTGAAGAAAGGATCGCCCTAATAAAACCAGTAAGATATGAAAAATAAAATATTAAGAATGGTAAAACGAAAACAGGATGAACGATGGGTACGGCAAGGCCAAATCAACGTTAACTATTATTTACTTCAGTGTGATTCGGAAAGGTGGGAAGCCAGGTGAACGTTGTATGTAGTATTTCATCGCATATAAGAACGACCGATGTCTACCTTCTAGAGTGGGGAGAGGAAAGGCTATGGGAACGAGGTTCACAACCAACGCAATATGGATCTTTCCCGTTTACGCAACATAAAACGTTTAGGGAGGTTGCGGAGTGAGCGATTTAATATAGTTTTAGCAAGAGCCCATAACCAGGATCCTACAATATGCCATTTCCGAGTTCATGTCTGCCCCCTCTTCAAAGCGAGTCTAAGTGCGAAGTTTTTGTGATGGTAATTAGTTTTACTTTAAGTATGAATGAAAACTAATTCTTCACAAATACAATGAAGTTATACACTACAAGTCATGGGCGCGTGTATTTAGGAAATCTGTGCGGTCTTATTTCAGCACCTGGAAACTGTAATAATGGCTTGTCAGGAGCTCCTTACCAGCGAAAAACTCACGATATTTATTGAGGTAAAGAATTAAGAAATTATAAAACAAAGTAAATTCAAACAAAGCCCTGCCTCTTTCAGTTAAAAAGGCAAGTCCCATTGATGGACTTCAGAACAAACATTTATCCCCCTCTCCCTAAAGTGGCAATAATTATAACATAAGATCATTTGACGATACTCAGGAGATTTGGTCCTTGTTTTGTTCATTAATTAAGCACCCTTTTTAATGAACAAGACAATCAAAGGATCAAACAAAATGTACAAGCGAATAAGGTCAATTACGGCATGAAGTAAAAGGAATTAAATCTAGTTTTACTAAGATTTGAACACTTGTACCATAATAAGGAAGTCTAACCAGAGACCAGTTCACTCAATGCCTTCACTTAAACCTTCTTACCTAAATTGACTGAAAAGGAAGATGATTAGAATTTGCCGTTTTCTTCTCTTTTTTTCTTTTTCTACAGAGGGCGCTAGTGGTAGTAGAACTACTTCTAGCGTCTTCTGTTATCAATATTCGAATAACAGGTTATCTTAATCTCCTTTTAAACGTAGGAAGTGCAATAATTGTTTTCGCAGTTACTCTTGACAATGGGCAATATCATGAACAACAGCAACGCCAGTGCTTTCAAGATAACATTTGTCACTAAGGTAAGCCTGATGGAAGTATGGATTTTGACTTTATGGCCTGGAGAGTTATGGTCAAGTGACTCCAGTGAAAAGCTGTTCCTGAGAAAACACTTAGACATGCTTGTTTTCTTCGTAAAATATGATGCCGTTTTGCGTTTGTATGTGTGTATTTAGATCTTTCACATGCAAAAGGACAAGGTTACAACTCTTTAGGACCTTTAGCACGCGGACGAATACTGTACGTATTCTTTAATTAAGCCTGCGCATGCCTAGTCAATGACTTCCAAGATTTCCTCAGATTCTTCCGAACGTCGCTCAGCATACTTATTTTCCCGACGCCTGGAGAGAAATAAGAAAGACCCTGGGAACGAGATTGCAATAACCAAACCAACGTCCTGAGCAATAGGCCACGTTGAGTCCCGAGGGATTGAATACTTTTGTTTTTGCACAACCGAAACTCGTCCCCAAATACTTCAACTCGAGGCTCGGGGTACGAAATCTATTGTCTATGGCCAATATGGCTACCGCGCGAATAAGGCCCATGGCCAAACTTGGGACTCAATGGCATCATGTCATATTATTTTCCTAGCTTATGGACTACAAATCAAGCGTCAACAAAACAACTTCAGTTCTGGATTACTTGACGCGAGTAATTATCAAAAAGTGTCCGCACATCGCGGCATTGGAGGACGATCTCAGACACGTAAAAGACGCTTCAAGAGGTTAGTACTAAAAAATGAGAGGCTACAGGAAGTCTGTACTCTGTTCGACTTCCGTTTGAGGAACATCAACAACAACCAAAACTATTGTAAAGCAGTTGTGAAATTTCCACCTTCGCCCTGTAGTTTTACTACAGAAACCAGACGAATTCTTTTGTTAACTGTACGTTTTAGAATTTGTTTACAGTCGATAAACCAAGGAAACTATCATGGTGTAGTCTTATTTTCACAGAATTTTCTCTTATTTTTTTCTTATTGCGACGGTTCTGTTTTGTGTATTCTTAGTTCCGTTAAAGACATTGGACAAAGAGATCAGCAAGCTAACTTCAGAAATTGAGGTGATAAGCTTACTACCTGCAACTAGAATTACGAGAAAGACGTGTTTGGTCACTTTTTATCCTTTTATAAAAATGGGTAAATCGACTATCCAAGGACTGAAATGGTCGCTGGCCATTTCCAATTCGGGCTTTCCAAACTTATCAATATATAGCTAATTTTATGTTTTATTTGGCGTTAAGGCCACCGAAAATCATCCTCATAGACCATGAACTCTGAGAGACCACTACTCCAAAAATTGCCCCAACAGGTGAATGAAACCTTAAGAATCCTCGCACACACGGATTATAAAAATAAAAATAAACAAGGGGCGTAGTTTCCTAGTAGTTCTGGCGCGTAACTGATGCGTCCAGCAGAGCCGTTTTTGATAAGTTCGGCTCAAATCAGAGAATCTGGCAGATTTCGAAACGACGACCTCCGTGAACACTAGTTCACGTGGTTGGGTGTTCTACCCAATGAGATAAAAGAACTCTAAATCACTCATCTGAGTTTTTTATTAGACAGTGTCCTATTGGTCGTCGGGCTAAACAACGTCATATGCATAAAATAACCAAAAATAACCCCCAAAAAATGAAACAAATGCTTCCATCCAAGCACGGTTAGGCTGAACTGGTGCCATTTCTCTCCCTTGACAGGTCCTCGAACAAGACGTCGAGAAAATAAATAGAGAATGTTCCATAGAAGAAGATGTGTTCCAAGCAAGCATTGAAGTATCCTTTGAAGAGAGGAACGTTTCCACAGAGGAAACAAAACTTCTTGAAATGATTCACTAAGGTGACACAATCACGGCAATTTTATACGATTACAGAACTGAAATATCCAAAAAAAAAATTGAGTAAGACTGTTCCTCGAAAGTACACGATCGAAAGATGTGGATTCAATGAATTTCCTTAATTGACAATAATGCTTTCAGCTGTTTGCAGTGACTGCTGAGGAAGAGCTTAAAGATGTGTTGGCGCTGCGCAAAACCATTGAAAGAAAATTTCATCTTTTAGTGCGATACTTCGGAGAGGGATCAATTAAACCAGAAGAATTGTTTGACATTTTTACATTGCTCTTGCGACAGTTTCAGGTAAAATTTCCAAGGTTACCTATCTATTTAATTTCAGTTCCACTTCGCCATCTCCTTACATGTAAGATCAACTGGGATTTGTTTAACAATACGCAGATTTCCTTGAATAATTTAGTCTCCTTCGTAACAAAATGTCAGTAATCCTTCATCGTCGAACCTGAAGCACAATAATTATTGACGCTGAACATTTTAAACAAAAATTTCAATTGTCACCTGTTTATGAAGATTCCATTTAACGGGCGTCTTTGAAATACTCTTGTACCAGGCGTGTTCAAAAATAGTACAGTTACCTTTAAAAAAGACGTCGAGACTGAGTCGATTTTTTTTCCTGACCCAGCCCTAACCCAAAACCTGATCCCACCGTGTTCTCTCCTTGAACTCGAAACGAAGAAACACAACCTCTGGCACATAGCTAGGGTATCTATAAATCGAACCATCTAACTTCAGAACACGGTTAAAAGAGCAACCGAACCCGACATTCCAATTTTTCTAGACTTCTTCGCTCCTTTCCAATCGAATTTACTTAACATGCATCACAGAAAAAGTTAACTCTGTTTGCACTGAAAGGTCACTTGTTTACTCTTTCCTTTTTCTTCACAGCATGTCTTGAAGTCTTACAAGTGAAAGAGAGAGTAAGGTTTGCAAACCAAATAACTTCCCACCATCAAGGAAATATTTTCTATTTATTAGTTAAATTTTGGTTGAGAAGTATCCGAAAGGTGTTTCAACCACCAAAACAAACGAGTTGGTCGTGAAAATACCAGTACAAGAGGCTGATTCATACGAATATATCATATTTATTTGGTATAAGTTACATGTATTTAAAACTGTTTGACTTATACGACACTTGTATTTGTAACCAACTTTTCGGGAAAATTGTTGGCATTAATAACTTGTAAATGTTTTTTTGTGTGTCATTAAAACGTCAGAGACCGAATAAAATGCACGATTACATATTAGAAAAATTGTAGGTAAAGCAGAAAGTACTTTGCAATCGATCTTTACGGCTTGCCTGCAGCCAGGAATAGATAGATGCACGACTTTGTTGGTGATTGCATTGTGACTGTTGTGTCCCACCCAAATGACGGCATTTAAGAACAGCACAGTCAATTTCGACACGAATCTCACATTTTGGTATAAGGGCCTGGGTCCCACTTATGCAGGAACCCTCAATAGGCCACTTTCGATATACTAAAATTCAGCTTGAAAGAGAGGTTTAGAGGACAAAGACAAAGGGAAGTGGTTATGGTAATATCTTTCACATTCATTGCAACTTGTTTCTATTGTTTTTGTCCTCTCTGCCTCACTATCAAGCTGAATATTGATGTTTCGAAAATGGCCTATTTCAGAAAGTAACAAAATATTACCCACAACAACAACGACAACAAAATAAGGGAATAGACCATTTGCATCATGGTGTCATATAGTACTACCAAGACCAGAATGCTTTTTTTCAAAATGCTTTCTTATTTAGATTTATTTGCTCACCTGAAAACAAAGAAACAATTGGGAAAATTGCTTAAAAATATAATCCAAGCATAACGGTCTGGACTTAACAGTAATTTTTGCCATGGCCTATACGAAGGGATTCAGACAGTCGCCTTTAAAGTTAGGCCAAGAAAACAAATAACAAAGGACTGCGAAATAGCAAACGCGAAACACACAACCAATACACCTTATTCCAAAATGGCCGCCATTTAAATATTCTTTTGTTTTTGTTCAAATTAGCCCTTGATGCCTCGTTCTTAAGCTTAAAATTCAAAAGAATATTTTATCTTGAACGAGGCAACAAGGGCCAATTTGTATCCCCATAAATCAGCGGCCATTTTGGAATAATGAAAGGAAGAGCTATCACTTTGTGAATTTCTTGCTAACAGTTCATTCAGCCAGTGGAAATAAAAACTCCACCCTAGTCGAGATGTGGATTCCCGAAGAAACCCTGAATAACGAGGTGTGAAAGGTGAAATGTGACGTTCTGTATGTAATTGGTCAGTTTTACAAAAAATAATTAGAAACGGACCAATCAATGATGACTTTAATGATCGCAGTTTTTGTCATAAAAACTTCAAGTCATGTTTATCTCCCGGCAAAATATTTGTCGCAGCAGGTAATGGAGCTTTTTCGCTTGTACATTTTGTTTTCCCAATACAGATCATGTGAAAATACTCAGGAGGTTTGGTCATTTGTTTTGTTCATTAAAAAGAGTGACGTGCATGCAAGCATGAATATGTCTGCATGCACTCTTTAATGAACAAAACAAAGGACCAAACCTCCTGAGTATTTTCACACGATCTGCACACCGAAAACAAAAGGTACAAGCGAAAAAGGTCTATTCGTTGGCCAGCCAAAAACACGCATGTCTCGTGAATCCTTTGCTAACCAACAGCCAACTGAGACTTGAGACGCGCCCGTGCTAACGTGAGATCCTCTTTACGCATGCATAATGTTCACGGGTTTGGAGGAAATATAAGACCACCAAAAATTTCAAACCAACAAATTGCCAAGAAGAATTGTCTGAG
>OX421452.1:1163904-1176404 GCA_949126865.1 Montipora capitata | reverse complement strand
AAAGGAACTATTATTCTGCGATAAAACGAACAAACGGATAAATTGGTACCGAAGACGTTCTAAACCAAACCAAAATGCACAAAATCGAACTTGCCTGTCATTCTTCTGGTTTGTCTGGTAAATTTCCAAAAGCGTTTCCGCAAAAGCGTTCAAATCCTTTTCACTGAAATGACAAGAGGTCAAAAGGAAGGGCGCATGATTCCTTAACAAGCGAAGGTGCAAGATTTCACAAGACACTTAATTTTTAACTACCTGTTGTTAATGGTTTTCATGAAACCAAGCAATGAAGCATACGAATGTCGAACCTGAAAAAGGAAAATATGAGAGCCTGTTGAAGAAGTTTTGCGGGGAAATCTGGAATTAACCGCAAGGGAAAAATTATGATAGTAAGAGAGATGAAACTTCCCATCTACTGCAACGGTAAACTTGGGGCTAAAATTTCTTTTTTCCAAAACTCAATCATGATAAAATCTTTTATTTTTGCCTTTTTGCCACAGTTATCAACCAAGTACTGAAAAGGGAGAAGCAATTAAAAGCAGCAGCCTAACGCTACACAGGGCTGATCTCTCTGCTCTTGCAATTCTAATGTGTTCGTCTTAGTAAAATACTTCCCTGATTATAATCTTCGCTTTAATTTACACTTAATAATGATAAAGATATGTTCACCCACCAGCGACTCGGTCAAACCACCAACGCTAACCGTTAAACCAAGAAGAACGGGTCGCCGGTAGGATGACAAGGCCAAAAGCTTGGTGATTCGAGGGAAGCAGTCTGCAGGTGCACTCCAGTTCATCTCTGAACAATCATTTCTACAGTAAAGCAGAGAGGAAAGGATGTATTTGGCACTTTTTCGCAATCAGGGCGATCTGAAGCCAAATCAAATCGAACCATGCGAAAGCAGCAGCCTATTACATGCACAGGATGTCGTAGCTTTAATGTAAATAATTTTCAGAAGAGATTTCTGTTCAAATAACAAGAAAAATGGCAGACGGGGAGAGATATATAGCTAGGGCAGCCGTCAATAGGCTGACGCTTACTTGACTGCGTTTTGGAAATACATGGGACACAATCGGCAGAGGGAATCACCTAATAACAAGGAAATAAGTGTTCAACCACTGCCAATCATCACATACCTTGGGAAAATCTCAAGAAGCTCTCTGTAGTGTGGTATATGAGGAACAGAAGGGCTGAAAAATAACGACAAGAAACTGCAAGTTGAAGAGATGAAGGGATTTGTGAGAATACAACCCAAAATGTCCAAAACACACCATGATCATTTGGTGAGCAATGAGCTCGTCTGGCCTTTTGTTATCGGTCTGAACTACTGACCTGTCCATGTATAGAAGTCTAAGGAATATTTCGCCAGCGTGGGCTCTTGTGCGATCAATTTTCTCGGAAGCTTGCTGTGCAAGACACTGCATTACTCTTTGAACGCTGAGAAAGTAAAGCAAAAAGTTGAGAATTGTTATAGTATCCACATACATGATTGAAGAGAGATTAAAATCCGCTTTACACTGGCACAAAAATCTGGCACTGCACTCTGAAACCTTGGTACCACACCTATGTTTTTTCGAGTACGGCAAGGTAAATTTTCGTGTGTAAACAGGAGGCATATTAGACACCCGTGCCAGAAATTATAGGGGTGCCCAGCACATCTCTGGAGGGGTGCTCGGTTCTTCAAATGTTGGTACCGAGCCAAATTTTGTGCGTGTGTAGAAGGGGTTTTAGAGCAATGCGTTCACGACAAACGATTTGTACATTTATAACCATAAGAAGTAAAACTAATGGTTTTAAATCTAGCTATTTTTTAACCGTATTGTTTATGAATGGAATAGTTTACCTAATAATATTAGAAAATCAAATAGTATTGCAACTTTTAAAAGGAAGGTTTAAGTTTTATTAAGAAACATCAACTTTTATATTGTTTATATTTTTCTTACATCGTAGTTAGTGGGGGAATCCTTAGTATGGCGCACTGATTAGCGCTGTTGGCTGTCTCCTTCTCCGCAACTTTTCTTTATGGTAGTGATTAATTTAATTTATTATCTATTTGTTATTTAGTGGAGTGAATCTGTAAATATATTAAAACGGCAAACGTCAGGATGAAAAACTTTCTTACCTGTTAGCTATCAAGTAACTTCTCGAAAGAAGCAGCCTATCGTTTGCCGTTTGGAGACCTTAAGATCGAGGATTTCCTGTAAAACCGCAAACCGCAAACCGCAAACGAAGGCCAGCCGTTTTCAGTTCGGAGTTCGCCGTATGTGAATAGTCCGGCCTTAAGATTCAGGTTTATTTTTTTAAAACGAAACGCGTGCATCGATCACGACGCCATGTTTGTTTATGACGATTCATGGGTTCAAGGACGTGTGGTTGGTAATTCTTGTAATCTCACAACCGAATCAAACTAATTTCATTCATCGAGATAACTTGCTTGTAATCTCGCAATCTGATTGGCTAAATTGCCGTTGTCGATAAGAGTCTAGATAACGCTCTCGCGTCATGTTCGGGTCACTTTGTCACGCAATGTAATAGCCAATCAGGAACGCTCATTTTGGGGAAAAAAACAATCATATTGCGAGAATGTTATAGACAACGCTTGCTCTTTCTTTGTGTCATGATTTTGGTCACGCTCTGAAATAAACACTTTCTTTGGCGTTGAACATTGTGGTAAAAAACAAATTGAAAGTGGTTCAGCGTTGTCTGTACTCTTATCGACAACTACATTGGTCAGAACAGATATCGTTGTCGATAGGAGTACAGACAACGCTGAACCACTTTCGATTTGTTTCCTCTGAGGAAAGTAAATTTTCATGTCAATACGCAGCTTTAATAGTTTAAAACTAGCGAAAACCTTTGTCGTTATTCACTTACCGATAGACAGGGTTCTTACTGTTGAAAAGTGAACCTCAAATGGGACGGCAAAATGGGAGTCACGAGACTTTTAGGCGTTGCTGTTTGCGGTAAACAAGCGAAAACGTCAAACTTAAGGTCCCTTTTAGCATCATGTCAACGGGACACGCGAACGGCAAAAGTGACCACGTGACCATGATTTTCCCGCCATTTCTGCGTGAAAGTTGGCATTTTCACGTTTGCCGTATAAGTATGTGGAATTTTTTCTCGTTTCTCTTCTACACAACAAGTTGCTTGTGGGAAAAAAAAAAGAACCCCAAAACCATTTTCGGTAAGTCAAACAACGGAAAATTAGTTTTCAAGGTAAAAGATCGTTCATAACTGACTCCTTATCGCAATTTTCTTTATGAACTCACGTTGACTCACAAAAAGTCCTGATCAACATTCGCAAAATTGGTCAGGTAAGGATTTTCATTTTATATACCGTCTTTTTCTACAAGCAATGTTTAAAAAGACTAAATACTCGAGATTAACAGAGTCCATTCAGAGTTGGCGTGGGTGATTCGAAGCTAAAGTCACAAGCAACCTCGTTCTCAGTGTCTCTTTGTCGATGAAGAGAGAGAGAGAGACAATGGAGGCCCTCGGAACGAGGTTGCTGTCACAAGCTTCACTCCATTATACGTGAAACGTGGAATCACTGGAATGGCAAGCCCGGCGACGTTTGCCGTTCCTCGTTAACGTGATGCTAAATCTTTCTAACGCAATGCTGTATATCTTCCAGTTGTATGCTCACGCTCTCGTCCCAGTCAAAAACCGATTTTTTTCATGTTGTGCCGAATACGGCAAAGAAATGCGTGCCGCACATGAAGCAGGACTATTATTGCTCTTTTAACCTATAATAATTATTCTTACTCCGTCACGGTCATATCAATAAGAACCGAGAATATATCAGAACATAAAAACGGAACAGAAAAAAAATTTATTGAAGAGACACGAAGAAAGTGAACAAAGCAGTGAAGATTATTCAGAGTTTGCAATCGAACGTATTTAAGAAACTGCACAACATTGACTCACATATCGGGTGGAAGGAGCGACGGGTCGTTTTGTACAACAAAGCAAGTCAGAGTTTCAAGTCCACTCATGCTGGCCTCTCGAACCCTACCAACAACAAACAACAAATCGAATTAACTGTCAAATAGCAATACTAAAGACTTCTCCGAGATCGTCTCTCCCCCCCCCCTTCCCGCCCCCGCCCCCGCCCCCACCCTCTCAGTAAGGTAATAATACAAAATCGGGTCTGTTATTGCCTTTGAAAGGCGGAGCACGTGGCGCGAGATTTCAGTTTTAGCGAATCACCACGCGTAGCGATGCACAACCGAAGCCATTGCGAAGTTCTTTTTGCGGACACTGGATCGAAAACTGCTCTATAACCAAATAAGTTTCAAAGCGAAGTTAACCACCAAAACAGTACTTGAAGCTATCTCTAGAATTAAGCGACTTACCAAGCTCCTACATCACCTCTGCTATCGATAGTGTAATCGTTCAAGGCGGCGATATTAGCTTCATACAAAACACGAAGACTGCTTTCTGTTACGACGTCCTCGTCGTCACCAGTCTTACTCAGTCCCACAGTACAAGCGATTCTGAAATGTCCACAAGAAGAGTCGTAAGGCCAAATAAAAAAACCAATGCCTTTTGTATTTGTGGAAAATAAAAGTGCGAGATTAGGGAAAATTAGGGAAATCTCAACTATCTGAAAGAGTTCGACAATTCTTCATTCCTGTGCAATTTAACTCTGTAATACTGCATCTACAAGGTCAGTTTGAGATAAACAAAACAGTTGTATCGCTTATCACTGACTTTGAGTTTCTGTTGGATCAAACCTATGACTTCAGTGATTGACCTGGCAAGAGCTTTCAGGGCATCCCTCCGAGATTCGGCGAATTTACCAGGATCATTTGATATCTGCGTGGTTGTGATTAAACCTGAAAATACCTACAACAAAAACAAATTGTTTAACAACTATCCGCGTTCACGTCAACAGTTCAGGTCAAATTTGTAAGTACTGATAAAACGAGGAAAACAGACAGCACAAAAGTACTAAAATAAATGACTGCCGTTTTAATAAGTTCTGGAAATAAATTGTTCCTCGCGGAGGAAAAACGAGTAGGATATCTCACCGTTTTTAATCTTGACACCAGCAAAAATTTGGGTAAAGACCCTAAGGCTTGAGAAAAACCAACTCTAAAAAAAGATATATGAAATCGTTATGATAAAAAAAAACTATGTCCGGCATCCTTTTCACTCGGGTCCGTTGTATCTGGCTTCACGCTGATGCGGTTACCCTGTCGTATTCATATACGACAAAGCTAATAAAATAAAATTGGATAAGCGATTTAAAAGTGCAACACCCACCTTGAAAATTCTGAAGGGCTCTTCAACTTTTCCAAATAATTGATAATAATTTTGTCTGAAATTAAATGAGATGGAAAAAAATAAAATGAAGTAATTTCTTATAAAAACGTGCGATATAAAATGATAACGTTCCGACCGTTCTTCGGGTTATTTTTTAAAGTTCGAGTTCAACTTCATAAAACTCACATATATACAAATTTGAAACAATAAAAGGCTAAATAATCCATTGACAATAAGGTTCAAGAATACAACAATAAAGCGCGTGTTAAAGTTGAGAAAAGGGGAGGGGTGATTGAAGGTTTAATCTCAAAATCGTTTTTCTGAGTTTTAATGTGTTTCGTAATCCTCTAAATTCAATAGCCACATACCTTGTATTCCATCGATTGGTGTACCGTCCTTTTTGACATAATACTGCTGACATAAAGCACTAAGCGCTCTGACCGCACTTTCCTAAAATACGAAGGCCAAAACAGCTCTTAAAAACTTATTTTTGCCTTAAGAGCAGATACTGATAACGCAATCCAATGGTTCTTTACCTGTATGTCTGGTTCAGTGTGTGCCAGATTGTCGTCGATGGTAGTCTGAAATATATCTACCAAAAGCAAACAAAAATAGTGCTACACATTTGAACGTCTCGTTCCCATGCAGGGTTTTTCATCTCCCTCTGGAAGAATAGATGACAAGAGCTTGGGAACGAGGACCTATCTAAACATCACTGAGAGGATTCCATGATACGCTCTGCCTTTGTCGCAGTGTATTGTTCGGCAAGGAATTTTGCCTCAAGTCTCTCTTCAACATGTTGTATAAATGAGTACCAACAGGAGCTCATTTTCGGGGATAGCCGTGCGGCTGACTAGCAATTCGCTTGCCGTCCCGGAAGTGGGAATGGGATGATCAGGTGCACGTGGATGCCTCATGCTAATTAATAAGAGCAGATTATTATATGGGTCTGTCTCACGAGGACTGGGAACTACAAAATTCACGAATTTGATTGGCTAAAATCGATATTGACCGCGGTCTAGATTTTCCCATCTAGACCGGCATCTAGCCCGGTAATGTTTTGCGGTGAAAAGATGCAAACTAAAATGCAAGAATATTGAGTATTTTCTTCTACCAATATTTATTTATGGAAGTGCCAAACAGCATGATGACAAAAGAGAGGATGACGAGCAAACTTTGACAGAATTAAGTTCAGCTCATCGCCACTCATCGCCGTTCGCAAGCAAAATGTCAGTTAGTACAAACCAGTTACATTAAACGAATTAAATTGTTCTTGTTTGCCATATAATAAACATCTTATTAACCGAGCTTAGTCAGTCTGTATGGGAGTGTGTACAGACCTCACTGCGTTCGGTCTGTACTCACGACCTCGGTCAAGATTCTCCCATACAGACCTCCTGATCGGTTAATAAGAGCTAATTAATTCGTAGTCTCCCTTCAACCAAATAAACTAACGAGTAACTTTTCGTTTGATCAGTAATCCGTCCTCGGGCCTGGGAGGGAGGAAGATAAAGTCTTTAATGGGCGATTAGAGAAAGATCGTCTGCCTTAAGGCGGCTCAAAGCAGTTTCAACAAAATAGAGGGAATATCTCATTAGAAGGATTAACTCTACAACACTGTTTAGCGCAACTGCAATGTTATGGTACCGAATCAAACACCAAAACAAGATGCATTTACTAATGTGGCGTAATGGGTTACCAAGGCAACAAAAGAAACCTGTAAATACTCCCAATATTATGGATTTAAACGCTTTTTATGTCAACAACGAACTCGGTGGCCCCACATTTTTATTGCTGGAGAGTGGTTAGCTGGCTCAGACAAAGCTCCCTGCAAAGTTAAAAAAAATTCTCTGCAGCGGATTCATAGACACCTTCACAATTAGAAACCTTTAAGGTGGCTCTAAATCCACTCCAGATAATTTTTTTAAACTTTGCAGAGTTTGCAGAGTGCTGAAAGTGTTGAGACTGGTTTGAGTCTCCTGCCATGAGGTATATCTTTGATTCGTTCGTTTCTTCGCAGTAATTCTTACCGATGATCTGATCGCCATTCCATGGTAGTTTCGATATCGATACCTTTTGTATCAGGTGGCAAACTAGAATGGCAGAAAAAGTAAACAGAAGCTGAATGACGAGATTTAACGAAGAGAAAAATGCGTATTAATAAAGCAAGCATGCTGATTTACCTGCTCGACGCATATACTCGCCACCAAGCCCTCTAAAATATAAAAAGATGACAATTAATAACATTTTAAAAGGCATCGCCAGAAAACCTTTCTCATCTCAGTGACAGCAAATCTCATACGACATATATATATAGGACACTCTTTGTTTAGTGAGCATCACACACACTCCACTCCCAGCACAGATGAAATAATCCAGGCTGAATTTGACGCGCTCAAAAATGGATAGATAATGCCGATGGCGCACCCAAAAGGCCTCAGCCGTCTTAGCTACGTGGACATTTCGGGGGCAAATGTTGGGAAAGAAAAATAACGTAGGGTATATCAAGTAACAATACCTGAAACGCTTGGCTGCTGTTAACTGAACAGAAAAAAAAACGGGAAAGGATGTTAGATCGTTTTTATCTCATTAGATATTTGTTGTGCATGCAGTATCGCGAAATATTTTTACGGCTCTTTGCGGGATTTTGACCAGCACGTGGGGCGAGTCATAATACTGACGCTATACTCACGGTAAAACATCTAATACGCGATTTATTATTAACTTCTACTGCAAACAAAGAATTAACGGAAAAAAGCTTTTATTCGGGAAAGTGCGACAGGTTTTACAACAGACGCACGACGTGGGAGTCAGGCTGGACTGGTGGTCATCAATCGTGCCTCCCACCTCTGTGATCGGGTTCAACTCGTACGTGGGCTGAGTTTCAGTCGATCTCAATCTGACTCCGAGGGTTTTTCTCCGGGTACTCCGGTTTTCCTCCCCTCCTCAAAATCGACTCCCGGCCTATTCCATCAGGCTGTGGTGCTGTGCTCCGAGGTCATACATGGGTCGTGTTCAGGGGCCGAGCGCCTAGCCGGCTGCACAACTCCTTCGGTCCGTCCAGGTCAGGTCAGATATTTAAAAATGGCCAACAGTACAAAAAAACTAAATGTAAAATAACGTGGAATGCTTTCACTCGTTATCGCGCCTTTCTTTTCAATAACTGCCAGAGTTGGTATAAATCATTGTATTATCAATACTATGGCCACGAATAACTGAGTGATATAAAGAGGGAATCGTTTTACAAACTGCGTCCAAGTAAAAACAATAAACATAATGACTATTCTCTAAACTACAAATTAGAGGCATTCAATATGCAACGAAATCTATTTTACCTGTGGAACAATGTGTTTCAAAATATCTAAACATTCTTCGTCGATTACTTCAGTCACAGATCTACAAAAAGAATCACATTGATGAAGTTAAAGGAAAAACGAATAAGAGCGAACTAAGATCAAAACACAGCAAGTGTGAAAGCTCAAACAGATGAAAATCAAAATAAGCCCTCTACTTTGCATTTTCCTCAGCCCAAATATGAAGAGCATGAACTACTTCAGCGCAGCCCAGAGTATTTCCATGCCGTGTGTTGAGGTAAATGCTGTTTGTTTGTGACAACATCTTGGGTAAAACTACAATTGAAACCAAAACTGTGACATTAATATTAAAGATGCATGTAGAACAAAATGCTTAACAATAATAGTGAACTCTGAGTGAGTGCCAAACGCATTAAGTGGAAAGGAACTAGTCCGGGGATTGAACAAGGCAAGGCACGTGCTCTGACTACTGTGTCATTCCCGCACTCCAACAAAAATCATAGCTGCCTTTCTCCAACCATGTAGTTCGTGCTTTCAAGCTGGTTTAAATCAATTCAATTGATTTATCGCCGGAGGAGTTAAGGTCTGCCCATGTCTAATGCAAATGCCATTTTTTGAAAATTCTCTTGGTACCTGTTTTCGCCAAGTAATCTGGATCGGCTGGTGTTAAGTTGTGCAATGCCTGGGACGCAAGTTCTCGGATGTTTCTGACAAAAATAAATCATAAACTGAATAAGAATGAAGCGTTGCAAACCTTAAAAGCGATGCAAAAAATGGCAAGGGAACTGATTTAGGTGGGGAGAAAATTCAGCTTAAGTATGTCGCTTTGCAAAGCTGCGAGCTTATGAGGACAAAATGGAAGTCTAGCAAACGGAAGATAAGGTTACTGACTTCGCGAAAGCCTTCAGCGAAAATGTCAAACGCGTGTCCTTGAGTCACTCCTTACAATGTGGATAGCTGCATACTTGCTTCAAGAGGTGAAATTTAATTAAAATACTGACCCGTCCCAGTGCTGTAACCTAACATCACATAAATTGTCAATAAGGGCTCGTGTATACTCCGCGAATTGAGCTATTGCCACACTGAAACAAACAGGAAATCAAAAGTATTAGTGGCATAAGGTAAGCGAGGATTTTTTTCGTAAGCGACGTTCTAGGGATGAGTTAAATTACTGATCCAATCAAATCAAAAATCGGCTGGCTGAATGTGACCGTGGACCTGAAGAAAGAAAAGCTTCGGAGAGACTTTTTAAACGCCTTCTTCAGTGTTTGCTTTCGCCTCAATTTTCGCGCAGCTAAAAGACGGAAAATATCTACAGAGCGATTTCATCGCAAATGAATGCTTGCTACGCCGAACTCGTAGGACTTGCGTAAATTGCAATATTTCAATGAAACATCGTACCTAACACTGAGATATGTATTTGCTCGGTTTCCTACTGCATAATAATCTGCCAATGTAAGGATGTCAATACCGTGAGGAAAAGTTCCCTGTAAAAGCAAATGATATACATTGTATGACAGTTAACCATGCGAGTTGTACACCATGAAAATACTAATCATGCACATTGTCTGCATTTGAAGAATAACGGGCAAAAAGGATGTGGGGAGTGGAAACAGAGGGGGTGGGGGGTGAGGGGGACAGGGAAGGGGGAGGTAGAAGCGGAAGGAGACGGTTATGGAGCGAGTCAGTCGGCCCGCAAAGTGGATAGAACCGGGAAAGAGGAGGCGAGCGTGTCAATGAACAAAACAACAAGCGAGCCAGTAAGCGAAAAAAAAAACAAACAACAACAAAGAAAAAAAAAGCTGGAAGGAACAAATGAATGAGGGAAAAGAAACACGAACCATGCAACAAACGCACTAATGAAGGAACGAAAGAGCAAACGAACAAATGACAAATGAGAACAAAAAAATGGTGTGCACTAGCACTAACCTGCCTTCCCACGTTTTCTTGAAAAGCAGCCTGTGTGAGACAACAGTTCTCGATCACATATCACCCAAAAAAGACACTCAGAAGACATCAAACAAGCTAGAGTGGCTACAGCGCGGTTATCAGTCAAACGCGCCCCTCAACGACATTTTTTTTCCCAGTTCGAGAGTAAAATTTAGGTGGACGTCAATCAAATGTTTCCATGACAATAGTCTTGTTCTCTTGGTGGCAGTTGAATTCGTTATGGAAACATGATTTGATTGACTGATAACCGCTGTAACCGTTTAAAACTTACGGAAGCTGCCCGCCTGCAGTTCACTTCACGATCAAATAAGGCAGCAGTTACAAGGGAACTGTGAAGAAAAATAATTTTGGAATAATGTGTGTGATAGGATAGAATATAGCACTAACCTAACTCTTTTTATATGATTGGTTATCCCTCCCCTCCCCCCCCCCCCTCCCTACACCGGCTTTACAGGTGTATGTTCAGTTAGTGGAGCGGAACTCTTTTTCGAAAGGGGATTCTTATTTTAACACCACAGATGCCACAAAAAATGTTATCCTACTGCTGATTTCAATGTTAAACAGCTACATGTATACAACAACTAACCAAATTAAAGAAAACGTTTGCATAAGAACAAGCTTCAATACCGGAGGGTTCGTTTGGGAAACCAACATGGCGGCAGTTTCTTTTTTTGGCGGAACCTTCATGGTCATCGTGACGTCATTTGAAAATACTCCATACCCACCCCAAGATCGAGTTAGTTTTCTCTTTGAAAAAAGCTCGTAAAATGAAGAAATTGAATTCAAAATGCAAACTATCAACCTCGGGATGGGTTAACAAATGAAACAAACTTAATTTCACAAAACGTCAGAAAATACAACCATAGAGTTTAAAGAAAAATAATGACACTGTTACAATCTCAAATTTCGATGTCTGAAAAACAGGTGTGGAGACAAAGAAGAATAGGTGTGAAAAAGATCTCTCTAAAAATAATCTTCGTTCTAAGAAAGTAAATAAGTATACAGCAATAATTCAAAACCATGGCTGCTACTCATCTTGTGTGTTTATCGGCTTAGTTTGAAATAAATAGAAGGAGCCTGAAATGAAGCTGGGAAAATCTATAAGCTTCTATATATAGCACATATAAAACCACCCCCTGCAAGACTTTTATTACACATATGACTTGTACTGATAAAAGTGAATCAAATAATATGCACCTGGATATTTCATGCACGTGTGGTTGAATTTCTTTGGGATCATATGCCCGAGCAAAGGACCAACAAACATAACATGCACCATCTCTAACGTGACTGCCTGTCAAGTTACAACAAACAGTGATTTAATCAGGAAAAATTTGTACTGATGTTCGTAAACAACAACCTGAAAAAAATTATGATTGAAACAAAAAAGTTCTTCAACTCACCAACACTATGTGAACCCCTCAGCTCATCATAAGACAATGCTTTAAGTACCGCAGGAACAACTACACAAAAAGGAAAACAAGGTATGTTGTAAAGGAAAATGCAAACACAATACTGCAGCTGTGACCAAATTGAACACAACAGTTAAGTGTGAGTATCATGTTAAATTCTATCTCCACCTACAAACCCTGAAAAGTGTCTGCATGCTGTGGCCTATGCATCAGTGTGGTCACCACTCCTCCAGTGACGTACCAATAAATGACAAGATATTAATCATTGGTCTCTATTTCTTCCCTGCACATGTTTTTACTGTGTACAACACGGTTGGTGAAGAAAAATAGAATGACCTACTGCACTTTCTGGACAGATTCCTAACATTTACCTTTTTATCATGGCTGTATATTATATTGATGACTTATGTCTATGACAAACCTTCAGGAAGCCTGTGAGGCAGCAATAATCCTCTTCGGCCAAGTTCTGCAAGAGCTAAACACCCTAAAAAAAGACGAATTTATACACTTTAAATCAACAACTGGTTCACGCTTCAGCACATGCATACCGAGTTAAATT
>OX421452.1:1148904-1158904 GCA_949126865.1 Montipora capitata | reverse complement strand
TTGTGTTGCGTTCCAGCTATGTTTTTGTTCGCTGTTTGCCTGACTGTCTATTAGTGACTTGCTTGCCACCGTTCAGCGCCTTTTTGCTCCCACTCCCCCCACCCTTTCTTGTCTTCATGGTGTGACCTTTGGTAAGTACCGGTATATAGGGTTGGTAAGTATTTCCACTGATTTATCAGTGTGACGGTGCCGGGTGGTTGCCGCTCTCAGGGTTGCCACGCATACCTGCACGCTTGGCTTGCGTCACGCACGGCTCCACCTAACCCAAGGCACCTTCCCCAAGCTCATCTATTGGCGATGAGTTTAAAGTACTTTATAAAGCAATTTGCTTGTTTGATCAATAAGGATATGACAGCGCTTACACTTAATCTGTATAATTGGCGATAAATTGTGACAAACTGACTAGAAAAGGTTAGAAGCATCCTGGCTCATCTTTTAAACACCCTTTTAGAACAGTTGCATGGACGGCTGCAAACTAGACATTTGGGTGATAATA
Source organism: Montipora capitata (assembly GCA_949126865.1). Classification (NCBI taxonomy): domain Eukaryota; kingdom Metazoa; phylum Cnidaria; class Anthozoa; order Scleractinia; family Acroporidae; genus Montipora; species Montipora capitata. The sequence continues at coordinate 1,158,408 of OX421452.1, read as the reverse complement.
CATTGTTTAAAAGGACTGAGTGAAAGCTGGAAAGAAAAAACTCCTTTTCAGAGTAAGAGAGAAAGAGAAAGAGATCTGGTGTCACCAAGATTTTGGGAGTCTAAAACAGTACATGACACCCTATTTTGGTCCCAAGACCCAGATTAATACATGACGATTGTACATCCTACTGTAATCCCGGAGAATACATCACATACATGTATGGTTCACCACTGCGTGGCATTAACTGAATGGATTAGTCCCTGTTTGATGGCCCAGGGGATGTTGCTCATCTACACCGTTTCCATAAGAAATATCATTAGGTTTTGCTCAGGAGAACATCTGGGTTTTGTCATAAAGATTTTTATTTTTAATTATTTAAAAATTAATTTATTATAATGGAGTTTTTTTTAAGTTCTTAAGGATGTGAAAGTCAAGTATTTAAGATGAAAATATTTTGCCAAAATGGTGCTTATTAAAGTAAGCTTTACAGCTTAAACCCCTTTTTCCCCCTTGAGTACCTCCGTCTCAGTGAACTCCCTAAATTTCTAGTAAATATATTTCCAAACATTATTTCCATGAGACTTAAACATTGATCTGCCATTAACACACATAACATGCAAAAATTTCATGATTATTGACAAAATTCTAGCACCATTTCAAAAATCACTATTACAAACCAAACGGTATGAGGTCTTCTCTTTTCCCATGTTTAAATAGCAAGGCCTATGAAACAACAGCAATCCATCAATCATTTTAGGCCATTACAAATTCAAATTCGATTGTACAAAATAAAAAATAATTAATTTACTTAATAATTAAGGTCTGGATAATGGCTGAAAAACAGATAAAACCCACCGTCATCTTTAATAATTATTTCAATTTCTTAACAATAACACTCGCAACTGAAGATGATTGAAGATCGATCGGAACATGACTTGTTTTAAAGCATCAAAGGTGTTGTTCATTATTTACAGATTATTATTAAATTTTACACCATGACAATATTCATTTTAAATGTGACCCTTGTGAGATTCACATGTTGAATGAATAACCACAGCATGAATCCCCAAACTGTTTTTCGGTCATGTTGTATGTGTCTAGCACATACATGTACAGTGTACATGACATTGTATTAGGTGCAGCAAGAAAATGGATGATATCTCACCAATGTTGTTAAGATCCCTGTCAGTAACAACACTCCCTTCATTGTCTCTTCTGGTTACAAAAGAAATTTGAAGCAAAAAATTGAAGAATAGGAATGAAATTTCCAAAAAAAAGAAAAGACATGCATGAAAATAAACTTGGTTACATGTATAATAATATTAAGGCCATAGTTTTAACCTCTTACTAACCCAGCGTGAGGGCCGTTCTGGAGAGTATTTGCTCAAGATTGTGGCAGTACAGACCTCACAGCACTTGGTCCGTAGAGAAACAACCAAGGGCCAATATTCCCCAGTACAGTACCAAGCAAGTGAGGTGAGTAAGTTGTAAATCTGACACTTCTCCGCTTGGTGAATGTTCATAATCTTTGTCTTCTATGGGTCAGCGAACTTTGAACGGTACCTAAATTCTGCTTCCTATTATTGTACCACAGCTGTGATGAAAAATTAAATTCCTCTTTTTTGAAACATTTTGTGTTTCCCTCAACTTGAATTTCCCAGGAAATGAACCATTTCCTTGGTAATGGTCTGTACTGTATTAAAATCCTGACCAAACCAGCCTGAGAATTGCTTGCCATAAAATAATGTTCAATAATTCATACCATTTGCATTCACCACGTTGACCAAAGACCAGTCAAGATATTCAGCCAATCTCTCTTTCTTCACATCTGGTCTGGTAACAAACCTGCCCAAGAAAGCTGTACATAAGACCTGACAATTCAGTTGACAGACTTCAAATAAAAAAAAAGTAATCCTCTGCAATAATTATTGACCCCAGACCAATGCCTTTAAGAATTTTATGCCCTTTACCACTCTGTCTTTGAATGGTGGCCACCAATGACAATAATTAACAGTCTAAGTCTGGCATTAGTTTTTTTAAGTGGATCTATTCTTGCTTCACTAAACCAGCTCCCATTGATTCATGAGTCAAATCATCTGGCTTAAAAAAATGTATAATTTATTTATAAATAAGCACTAGTACTCTTATGACAGAAAGGGTTAACACTACTATGCTTGCATTATATTTAGAACTACAAAATTCATACAATGTATGTTCATTACCAACAGAGGTATAAATCATCTTACTTTGAAATGACTAATGCTGCAGCATCTCTGGACTTATCAGTAACTGCTAAATATGCCTGAAAAATATGAACAAGCCACAACAAACAAGAACAGTAACTTTTTAACTTGTTCTTTCGAAAATCTATAGACCTAAATTTATTCCAAAATGGCCATCATTTAAATATTCTTTTGTTTTTATTCAAATTAGCCCTTGATGCCTCGTTCTTGAGCTGAAAATTCAAAAGAATATTTTGCCTTGAATGAGGCATCAAGGTCTAATTTGAATAAAAACAAAAGAATATCTAAATGGTGGCCATTTTGGAATAAGGTGTATAGATACTGCTCCTGCAAGGTCTTATTTCCTTCTAGGAATAAACATGTAAAGAAATATACACATTAATTATTCATAATTGACAGAGTCCACACCTCTCTTTAAAGAACTGTGAGTGCAAATTTTGTTGTGGATACCTTTGCTGTTTCCAAAATTCTTTCTACCACAGGTCTGCGTCTCTCTAGCCCAGAAGCTACTTCTTTATTCAGACCATCAAAGCGTGCCATGTCAAATGGTATCATACACACTATTGACAGCCACAACAGCAACACATATCGTGTCTCCCAAGTCTATAATTAACAGAATCCAAGTCTGAGTTAAAATTAATGCAATTAAAACTAGTCAAATTAGAAGAGATTTTCATGAAAGTGTCCTCGTAGTACATTGTACCTCACAAAACTTTGGTTTTACCAAAGGAGTCCAATTGAATAACTGACATTTTGAGCATCAGCAGAGTGAATTTGGTCGAAGACAAAAATTATCAACTGAAGGAAATAAATACTGTAATATATTAATTAAAAACTCTACTATGCAAATTTGCAGTCTCTTCAATTAAATCTATCTAGCACACAGGACTGCGTGACTTGTTGGCAAAAAAAACTTAAAAGAAGTCAAGTCAAGGATTCAAACAACTAGGTTCACTTGAGTAGAATAAAAAGCTACCCTGTAGGGAGACTGCAGTCAGGGATTGGAATTGGGAGTCAGAATAGATTGAGGTGAAGATAGAGAATTGCAATTGAAAATAATCATATTTGTGCGAACAGTACATGTAATAGGAGACTAGCAACCCTTCCTCTAAAGTATAATCATCATCTTAATTACCTCATGGTCTTGTGGGTTCTGTAGCGAAAGCATTCCAAGAACTGGTTCAACGTCAGCCACTTCATGAGCAAAAAGCCGCACTACGTATTTTGGACCCCTAACCTTAATTGCACAAGAAAAAAGAGCTGTAAGTAAAGACTTCAATGTTATGGGCAAATCAAAACAGTTGTAATAGTGTAAAAGCAAGAAAGCTGGGGGATCTCTGCATTGAGACACTGAGGTAAACAAAATTAAGTGTTTCCAGTGAGTCCGGTCATCCAGTTGTTTAAAGCTATGCCCTGTGCTCCAGAAATGTTCCTTCCCCTGTGAATAAATAGGCAACCAATCAGCTGTCATGTAAAATATCTCTTGAGGTGGCTGAACATAGTTTTTCCGCAGTCAGTGGTATTCATCGAAGACCGGCACAGATTTTGAAAAACAAAACAGGTATTCAGTAAATGAAATGGTAATAATAGAACCCACTGGAAACTCGGAAAAATCCGAGCCCCAGATGGGATTCAACTGGGCCTCTGGTAGCAGCTGATAGCAACTTTCCATTACCTCCCATTGCTACATCTATAATTTTTTTAATTAATATAGGGAAGATATTGTTGACATCACCTATTGTCATTAATGTGCCAACCAGAGCCTCATTGGCTGTCAAAACAAAGGATCTTTGTTCCTGTGGTTGGCACATTTGCATAACAAAAGCAATGTTTGTAAATAGATTTCTTCCCTATAAAATTTAGAAATATCACGGACCCATCTGACAGACCTTTGTAATAAGATAAAGATACTTGAAGGCTTGGCGAATTACTTTGCTCGGATTTGATGAATCGCGGACAAGGTGTTGCAATTTCTGTACAAGAGATTCTAAGATAAAAAGGCAAATGACGTTAGAATCCCTTTGCTTGTCAAAATGGGTAGCCAAAAAATAACATTAAGCCTTTAAGCAACAGTAATATTGAAGAATGCCCAGACACTTAATTGCATGCGAATAGATTGTATACCTTTTTCTAGAAGGAAGCTAAAAGAAAGTGGTCAGGTATTTAAAAATTTGCTTCGAAAAATGAATCCAGTAGTACAATAATTATTATTGTTATAATATAATTAAAAGAGCTCAGGAATTCACGCATGGCTCTCGAGCTTTTTGCAAAATAACAAATCAAATAACAAATCTTGACTCACCTAAGTGAGGGTCTAGTAAATGCGGCTGCTCTTGGTATTTATTTAGTATTACTAAAAAGACAATAACAAAAAACATATAATTTATGCAAATAAATTAAACAGATAAAATCGGGAAAATGACCAAACCTACCAATAAAGCGTTCCTCTGAAGCCTCAAGCAAGATATCATGATGGCATATCGATCCGATGGACTCGATTAACGTTGTTACTTCGTGCAATTCAGCAAAATGATCTAGTCTATGTGTCAATCCTGTGTCCTCCTCATCAGCCGCCATTTTTGTGTGTCGTGCTCAGTCCTTCCACAACGTTGTCTCCTTGACGTCAGCGACGTTCCAGGTTAGCGCTACATGACGTACAAAAAAGCCAAAAGTCCCTTGCATCGCAAACAAAGAAAGACTGGCAATATGAGAGGACATATCTTTCTGGGGAGAATCTTCTGACCCTAGTACATGCATTTATTACAAGCAGGCTAGATTATTGCAATATTCGGCTTTAGGGCGTCCCAGAGGAACAAATTTCGAAATTACAACGCGTTCAAAATGCCGCTGCAAGGTTAATTATGGACATTGGGAAATATTCCCATATTACCCTTTCTTTGTATGATTTACATTGGCTACCACTTCACGCGTGAATTCATTTTAAGATTCTGCTGCTGGCGTGTAAAGTCATCCACGGGCAAGCTCCCGCTTATCTGTCCAGTTTAGTGTTGGTAAAATCCGAATCTTTTTATAGTTTACGCTCCAACTGTAGCACCCTTTTTGCTCCCCCTAACGGCCAGATGCTGGCAACTCTTGGAGGGCGTTCATTTCAGGCGGCCGTACCACAATTATGGAACGCCCTACCGCCAAGTCATTCAGTAGTGCCGAAAATAATCGTAGTGCTCTCAAGTAACCAAGAACTGAGCACCCAGAGCCAAGCACCAAGCTTTTGTCTTGATCATCCGTTGAACAACATGTACTAAGTCCTCTGGTCTTGCCAAGGAACGCGATGGTACCGCGGGCGGTTGCAACTAGAATATTTACATTTCAAAATTGACGGAGCAACACGTGTTCGATGAGTTATGAAAATTCACAAGTCAAATGTTTAAGCATAAGAAAAGGAAATTTACGCAAGCTCAAGCCAAATTCTTAAAACACAAGATTAAAAATGGATACAGAGACGGTACCGCTGGTACCGCTCTGGAACCTTTGCCAGAACCGCCGCAACTCGACGGGAGATGCCAAGATAGATTTCAAGTAGGGGATGTTTTCATGATTCCATAGCGACTTTCGTTGAGTCCTGTTCCCACTTGTGGTTTTGTATGCGTTTACGTGATACAACAAGAAAATGTCAGATCGGCGTTATTTCACTGCGGTTGCTGCACCGGAGCGAGGATTCCATTCCGTCTGGAAATCACCCAGTAGTGCCACGTAAGCGAAGAACGATGACCACTTGTTTCGGTTTATGTGGAGCTCCACTGATGCGGGTGGGCTGGAACGGATAGCGCATGGACAATGTTTCTTTTTCAATATATCCCTTCATGACATTTAGACGATTTGACATCACTTTATAGTCAGCCGGTACATGTTGTCTCATGTAAGCACTTACTTAGCTCCTGACAGTCAATGAGGATCGAGACGAGGAAGAGAAATGTCGGCGGTTCCTTTACTAGTCCAGCTTGTTTTTGGTTCAGTTTTGAGCATTACTTATTTTGACAACATGCTCGTTGTATTTTCCATAACCTACCCAAACTCTTTTGGTGTTTGCGAATGCAAATTACGCAATAATGATGAAATAACAATAATAGCCAGTGCAATTGACCTTTATATAGATAGACTTGTTTATTGTAACCTTTTGCAGCAAAAAAATGAGCCCGATTACAGTAGAAAACCAAAAACAATAATCCTAACGGCTTAGACCGAAGCATACAGAACGAAGCGAACGCGACTCGATCGCGTTCAGTGGTAGGCCGAAGACAGAATCGAGTCGGACAATTCAGCTACTCGGAATTAGGGAAAGATAGGATTACCCTGGCGAATATCCGGCTCTATCTTTACTGTCGTACCTATTCTATTTACTCTTGTACAGATTGTTTTTCAATAGGTGCCGATTAAAAGCGAAAATTGTAAAGTTTGAATTTTTGGCTTGTTCATTAGGATGCAACCATAAAAGTCTTTCAAACCAATCATTAGGACCAAAGTTTCATTACCGTTAAAGGTGTTTTCGTTGAATGGTCGTGTTACGGAACACGATCACTTTGAAGACATCCAACCCGCTTATTTCTAGAAAAAACAGTGTTATTACTTCACACGAGATTGTCAAAAAAATTGTACATTCCTGTGAAAACAAATTTAGCTGAGCCACTGTTTCACAGGCAGGCAAGTTTCCAAGAAAATGACTTTGAATACCCACCAAATGAAGTGCGGTGCCTTTTTTAATTATCCAACTAAAGGACATTTTCAAAGCAAAAATAGCGTATTTTTTACTTGCATAATGATTGTGTAACTACATTTCCAAGATGATAATGAAAAGAAGCATTCATTTGTTTGAACACCTTGAAAGACCTCCTTTCTTTTGTTTCACATAGTAGGAAGGCTTTTGGTGCATTGCGCAATTTAAGACTTTTCAAACCTTAAGAACTTTTTGCGCTTTTTAAATCGGAAATGAAACACGCATTTTGTTAAAATATACGTAGCACGACTAAGCAGCTTAACTTGATCCTTACTGAACGTAATTCAAAAGTAGAAAGTAGGCCGATATCCCGGGCAAGCAAAAGCGTTGAAATTGTAAAATGAAATAATACATTTTTCATAAACACAGCTTTATTCACCAATACACAAACCTACGGTTTTGTCATTTCTACAAATTTACGCTATCATGGATTGTCGCAGACAGCTTACTTTAACAGAGACACAAAAGAATAATTATATGCACTTAACTTAGAGTACGTGAGCTTAATTTAAAAAGAAAAAAAAAACTGACGGAAAAGGTGTGACAGTCGCCCCAACTGACGCCATAGAGGTGGGCGAAATTCTGCCACTTTTTCAAATGGTTGAGGGCGGCCCACATTTTATATGAAATGGAGAAATGATTGTCGAAATTACGTGCAGAATTTAGGCAATGCGATTTATCACTCTTGGGTGTCTTTTGATGATTTACACGGTAGCGTCTCCAAGATTTTGATTAAAACTCTAACAACTTCACAGCGGTAGTCATTACGTTTTCAATTACGTAAAACAGTTTTTCGTACAATAGACTTTACTCTTACGCGGATTTCCCTGATTCTCCAACAATAAACGAACGGATTTAAGGAAGAGTTCAAGAAGATCACAACGGTTGTTAAGTTTGTCGCCAAGACAACTGATACATTGTAACCAAGGAAAGCAACGGCTAATAAAGAACAAAAATATGGAATGTAACAAGCTACTAAAAAGACAAAAACATACAACATACTGTTTACTGATCTTTTGTACTGTAACATGTGTAAATTGTTTCGTTTATGTCCTCTGGATCTCTTGCGACTAGCAATCTTCGTTTTTAAAACTTTCATAGTCCAGTAAATTCTCAAGTAACACAACAAACTAGTAATCATGCTGAGGAAACCAATGAAGATGGCGCTGATCTTGTTAACCCTGATGTTCCACATACGAGAAATCGCCCAGATAACACTGCCAATCCACACGAATGTCAGTGCTGTGGTGAACTTTTTTCCAGTTACCACTAAACGGTACCTTCCTCCATAATGTAGAGCAAAGTATCTGTCAATGCTTATTGCTGTTATGGTCATAAAGGAAACCGAGCAGAAGAAATAAGCCACTGTTGCATATATAGGTTGAATTGAGCAAAATAAATTCAGATCGTCTTGGAGCACTCCAGTGCCAGTTGCAATTTGCAAAGGCTGTGCTACCATTCCCACACCAAAATCTGAAAAGGCTAAGCTGTAAAAAATAGCTTTAGTCGAAGAATGAATGGAGCGGCATTGAAACAAGGCAATTAATATGGCGGCGTTCCCGAAGACGGCAACAACGGATAAAGCAGCGTTTATAGAACAGATAAAAACGGTCCAGCGCCTTCGATACTCTTTGATGAACATATATTCTTGAAAATCTTGTTCTGAGCAAAAATAACTCTTGTTAACGTTCATGATGGAAAAAAGTGACGTTGCTTGAACCAGCTGGGACAGCACAAAAATCTTCAGTTTAACCGGCCCCTTTTTAATTTTGCGTGTTGAAAAAATCGGCTTAAATTTCAAAGTCGTGTTCACAGAGAAGAAAAGAAAAACCTTTTACGTGATAATTCTCTTGTATCAACATTAATGTGGTAATTTGAATCCTGAAGTGACAGTATGGTATTTAAATATAGCCAAAACCAAATCAGTACAATTCCAGCTTTATTTTAGACGTATTTGCGTCCATTTTAAGCAGATATATGATGGTGATAAAGAAATTAACTGGATACTGCTGAGCCTTTTTAAAAAAAAAATGTTTTCAGTCTTTAATTCGACGGCATGCAGCCGGGAAATTATCCCCAAAAAATTCCTATTTGAATCCGTGTGACTGATATAATTGATATAAAAAACTAAAATTCTTTCCACAAAACATCAAATACGTTCAGACTGTAATTCAAGACATTTTCCGGAACAAAACTTAAATTGTCATTTTTTCATGGTAATATGAGTTTAACTACAACCTTGAACCGATTTCAAGTTATCATGACTTTCACGTTAACGCGGAACATATAATTTCTTCTGAAGTTAAACAATTTTGATTTTTTAAAGTAATTTAATCGAGGCTTATGGGCAGGCAGTGTCATTTATTGAACCAATAACTATAATTTCTTCAGGGAAATTAATTATCACAGAAACTAAATTACTCTCGTTTATTTAACTTCTTTTCGCTAGAGGGCTGCTTTTCACTAGTGATTCAAGCATTAACTTTTTACGACAAAAACACCAATCGACGACAGATTGATACATCTCCATATGTTGCTTATACAAAA
>OX421452.1:1131404-1141404 GCA_949126865.1 Montipora capitata | reverse complement strand
TATCCATTTTTTTTACAGAACAGAGATCAAGAATCAAGGATGCTATCCTCACTGATTTGTCTCCTTGATGCAACTGAAAGTGAATTGATGGCAAAATATCTAATGGCTTACCTTCAGCCGTACGCGTTTGTGGCTTATCATAATCACGGGTAACGGCAAAAACGGTTTGGATTTCTTTCAAAAAGCCATGGAATTGTGGCAGATATCGAACGCAGTTGAAAAAAAAAACACCTTAACTTAATTAGCTCCAGCTATCCTGCACCTGCCCCACCGAATCAAGGCGCAACACAAACAAACGCTTCCGTTTATTAGTCTTTATTTCCGTGGTTCGTGTTGAATACGTGACGGATTGAATTGCTTCTTTTTTTCATAACCTTAACCCTTCATAACGACAATGGAATTCCTGAGAGTCGCAAAGGGTGGTTGCTTCATCCAAGCTTTTCACTTCCGATAAATTGGTCTAGTTTTAGTTATTTGGGCGAGAGGACAAGTCCTAAATTGCGCTTCCTGTTAGCAACTATATTGTGATCATTTACGACTTCGACCACCAATGACCATTTTCGCCCACCAAATCGTAAAAACCATAGTTATTGCACCAGTAAGCCCATATCATAAAGCGACATGTTTGTTCAGTGCCATTGTGAATTATTAAATAAAGAGCGTACATAATGGTCGTGTTATACGTCACTTGCCAACACACAAAATGACCGGAATTTTTTTAAATCTACGAGAAATCCACGAGTATGAGTTTAGATGATTAATTAAGGCATCAGAGAACGACGGATGGATCACAATAGCCCTTTTCACGGTTAGTTTTTCTCATTTGCATTGCAATACAGTCTAGCATGTATGTGAGGCAATTTCAAGCTATTTTGTAGTTTTAACCCGAAATTGCCTCGCATCCACGTTAGATTACATTGTAATGCAAATGAGAAAAAGTAACCGCGAAAAGGGCTATTACGGCTCCAGCTTGAAATACAGCGGGCGATTTACATGAGCGTTGATTTATACCAATCACAGTATCTTAAAACATTTTCCGATAAAACGAATACAGGAGACAAATAACTAATTTTCTTGTTAAAAAAAGCTCAAATTTACTGATCATGCCATTCATACACCTGGCCTAAGATTTATATTCTCATTGAATATTACATGTATAGAAAAATTCACCACCTGACGAGGGAATTCCACGTTTTATTTTATCCATTTGGAAATAGCTAATGATCCTTGCAAACTGATTGGCTCTCAGCAGTGCGATTTACTCACGAACGAACTATTTATTGCAATTTATTGCTATAAATCGCACCTTTTTCCCAGCCAATGAGAAAGAAACACGAAAACGAAACAACCAATCAGGTTTCAAGCCTTGTTTAAAGTAACCAATCTAATTACAGGACAGTGAAAGACAAAGAAAGCCATTAATTGTGTCAGTGGCGAATTTTGCAACTTTTGTTCCCAAAAAATGGATGAATTTAATTTCTTACAGTTTCTGAGTGAGCTCCTTCAGATCTGGGGGAGTTTCCAGCTTTCAGTGTCAATTTTGTGTCCACTTTTTTATAAACTGGCAACTGGATCAATAAAGTATTGGTACCGACTAAAATCCTGTATTTGAGCGACTAAATTGTGCGATTTCTAATAGGCCACTTTGGAAAATATCATAATACTCTTTGTTTGTCCCCCCAAATTTTGCATAAGCATTGTTTCCAGTTTCTCTTAGGACTATCAATGGTCCCAAGAGAAAACAAAAAAAAATTTGGGGGGGGGGGGGGGAGGACAAGCAAAGAGTATTACGGTATTTTCCGAAGTGGCCTATTGGATGTAATAAAGTGGTAATTGAACTTCGTGTCGTGCAATTTTTGTCTGAAATCAGACTTGTGATTTTAAATCAAACTTGCGCTCCACGTTCCTTCGATTTTGAAATCACACAGTTCAATTACCATAATAAATTCCAAGCGAAAAACCGAAATCGCGATGAGTGCGATATACATACATACATACATACATACATACATACATGCTTTATTGACCACTTCCCACAGGGGCTTTTCAGCGTCAACTACAAAAGTAATTCAAGCATGTACTAAAGTAAAAAAAAAATGACAAATGCATATTATTTTAAAATTACAGATCATTTTGAATATCGATAACCTACCAGCCCCTTAAAGGTTTCTCTGAAAATAATTGATTATTATTAATAATTATTCCCTAGCATATTTACCTCTCCCTCTTAAATTTGTGTAAAAGTGTCCCTCTAAGCTTATTCTTGAAACTATTTACATTGATGCTTAATTTAATATTATTTTCTAAATTATTCCAAATGTTAACTAACCTATAGTGGAATGTTTTCTGCCAAGTGACCGAGCTAAATGATGGGATATTCAGCATCTGCCAATGTCTGGTTTTCCGGTTACTTACAGTACTACGTGGAATGTGGAATGCATGAGTCACGTGGTGAAATATTCCTTGAGATGCATAACTTTTTCAGAGATGAGGCCATTTCATTTACCTTTTGGCAAATGTTGCAGTATTCAATGCGCACTAAAAAGCCATTTCAAACAGCTGTCTCGACTGTCAAGACTGGTTTTTAATCCGTTGTATCTTGAGCAAAAAAACCCCGATGATAAGCCCGCGTAAAGTGATTTTCTCTTGCTCCAGCATAATAAATAAGGTTGCATGTAGTGTCCTTCACTGGTATCTATTGAGAAATCAATGGTATTCCGTTGGAATGATCTCTGAAGAGGTTCAGCGATAGGATATTTATAAGCTTCGCTGCAAAGGAACTCCTCCAGAGGTATAGCCACTGTTTCTGAGACTAATTTTGAACCTCGGAAATTAGGTTGTACCAAATGTATTGCTAAAAGCAAATTGATTCATTAGAAGGTGGAAGAGGGACGCTGCTCGTTTTTGCCTCCCACCAGCTACGCAGGCTCTAGTTTCAGTCTTGAGAGAGTCCAAAATGAGAAAACTTGTGGTGTCAGTATTTCTTTGCAAGCCACCCATTCCCACCAACGGAGACCGAAAAAGGCGAAAAAGGCATATGATGCGGCTTATGTCGAACTTGAAAATACCATCATAAATAATCTTGCTCTTTGGCCATTTCAACTTAATCAAAAACATAAAACAAATAGCGGCTACAAACATAATGATAAAGAGCATTTTATTTTTGACTCGACGTTTCGTATGCTTATGTTTTTGAAAATACTAATGAAGACAAAGAAAAAATATCTTGCAATTAATTAAGCAAAAAATCTCAGGTAAATCGAGGCAGTAAAAAGACATCCCGGGCCGTTTAATTGTTCACTTTTAACAATCTAACAGTATGGCGTATCACGTCACAGCTGTTCCAATTGATTCATGAAATAGCTTCTGACATTAAATAATTCTAGTTTGTACGTTACTAAATAATAAAGGAATAATTCTAATTCTACTTTGTTTGTAATGAGTATTTTACCATGTGCGTGAGTGTTTTTTCTCTCAAATTTCACGTGCAAACCAACCGTCATTTGAATAAATCAAGGAAAGTTTGAAAAAAGACGAAAAGATTCTTATGGAAACCAACAATTTCCTCATTTCCCTTATCCGTAACAGATGTAAAAATTATTTTGAGAAAAAAAGCAAATAATTTGAGTCCAACAAACGATTTAAAAATGTTTGACTATATACCTTAAATCTTACTGTTTAAAATGATCTTAAGATTAGCATAATGTTAATATGCAATGTATCTTACGATCCTTTTTTCCAACATTAGTAATCAAGGTTGTAATTCCTGTACAAAGTTAACACCATTTAAAATATTTAGTCGTCAGGATGGAGTTTCCATTCAAACGGATCAGGCTGAACACCGTAAGGCCGATAAAGGCTTCAATTTTTCCAAAGCTTTAATGACTCACACCTGCTTTCATGTATTGAACACACAAATAAATTATCTCTTTGAGCAAGACAGAGCCTTGAATTTTTCAAGATATTCTTCTCCGACGTTAATAAAGCAAAAATGAAAGAAATATCAATAGCCCTTTAATAGCGGAAAGAGGAAAAAATGATGCATTTTACGGTTATTGAGAGGCTTCAAGCCGCCTCACAAAGCTGGATCAAGCAAGGTTAATGCAGACTAATACATTTTGATTTATCTCATTGCAAAATATTCGTGAAATGTTTAGTTGTCTCCTGGGCTTATTCTCAGGGGCACCCAACGAGAATATAGTTCAAAACCACTTAAACGTAGCATTGTTAAACGTATTTTAGTATTTTAACGGTAGATATAGGCATATTTTTATCCCCTAAAAATTTTTCATCTGTTCGGATTTCCTAGCTGAAAGTCTAGCGATCCGAAAATTATAGGGATCAAAACGTACCTTTTCGAAAACTTCAGCCAGAAAAAAGGCTCCCGAAAATTCTAGGCGACGTTTTTGGGGAAAAAATCCGTTAAAAATGGGAAATTAAACCATTTTTCAGATGTTCGAAAATCCTAGGAGAGGCAGGCAAGCAAGAAATTTTACAACAAATGTTCCGAAAATTCTAGATCTCAAATCGTCTTCCAAACAGATATTTTCCGAAAATTGACGTTGGGTGCCCTTGTTATTCTAAGAACAGAAGAATAATTTCGAAAACGTCGCAATAACTTCTTTTCTTATCTCTTTAATTCGCCAACAGTATAAAAAGGGATTCAAAGCTGAATTCGCGAATACCAACGTTATAGTGTAACTTAAAACAGCAAATTTGGTTGCATTTCTTTGAGTGGTATGAATAATATAAAACATGGTTAAATATGGCACGTAGCAAATTAACAAAAGAAAATAAACGTAAAACATGTTGGTTACAGATCTCTTGTGCACGCCAAACGTGCGCGAGCTTGTTGCAGGGAAGTTTTCTTCAGGATTGTAGCGCTCGAGGGCCTTTCTTAGTCGGCGGAGTTTGAACCACAGCCAAAGGTAGGAACACGAACAAACAAACAAGCAAACATTCACAGCAGTGATGTTGAACAGCTCATAAACAGCGATGTCAATGATCCAAGTGAAAACCCATAGGCTTGTTAGCGCCCAAATGGTTAATATGACTGTGATCACCCTGGGGAGAGACACTTTGGTTTGGTAGGTGGTTCCCAGATGAACGGCTAGCAAACGGTCAATTGCAATAGCAGTTATTGACAGAAATGAAACAGCCGAAAACACGTTTGCGGACAAATAAAACCCAATTCCAGTTACGCAGTACAACTCGTGGTTGTTCATGAGTTGTGATGTCTTATACACCACATAAAAAGGTTGAACGAGAAGGCCAACAAACAGATCTGACGCAGCCAGACTATAGAGCAATGCGCGCGACGGGGGACGCAAGGCGGCTGACTTTCGAAGAGCGTAGAGAATAACAGCATTACCCAACGTAGCCACCACGGCTAAAAATGCATTCAGTGAAACGTTAACGATATACTGAGTGGTGAGTGGCGTTGCGTGAAAGACCTGGAATCTATCAAGGTAATAACATGAACCATTCAGTCGGCTTGTCCTGTTCATTTTGCGAAGTTTGATGTACTTAAAATGCTCTCGGTGATGTGTTTATGTGCTCCAGGACCGCAGCTGTATTGCTATCAAACAATCTCCATCTGGCACGTGACAGAAAAATATGGAGCATTTGAATGAAAAGTCATTTTCTGAAAAAAAAAAAAATTCATCACACAGTGCTAATATGAAAATTACTGCACTCTGACACCGTTTCTATAACATCATGCATTTTAATTGAACACTTAAGATTTCCAGTTAAGTCAGAGTATCCAGCAAATGACTAATACGTTTTACGAACTTGGCCTCTTCGGGCACATGCCGCGTCTTTTCCGGATTTTACGTATACAGTAGATAAGCCCACGGACCCTTTATTTCAAAAACGCATTATTTAAATTCACGTACAATGACAGAACATTAAAAACATTGTTGACCTTTTCGAACCACACAATTTTCTTTACGTACATTTTCTTTACCTACGGATCATTTGAAGAGGGGAATTACCGTGTTCGAAAACCACACTAGGTCTACATAATGCGAAAGAAAAATTGTTTAAAAGTTTCTCCTTGACGCGTTCCTGCATCATGTGATAAGTAAATCACTTAAACGGGCCAACATATCAGAAGATTTCCATTTTGAAATTACGTTTTCGTCCTTTGTTGTCCGTTGTAAAGAGCGCGCGAATAATTGACGCGGCATCTGCATAATAAAGCCACTGTTGGATAACTGATTAATTTCTCTTCCGTCATTTTCAACCCATTGTGTTTGTATAAGGTTTTAGTACTTTCATGATTGAAGGCATCCAGTCGCCGAAACAAAATTTGAATTTGAGGAATTACCAGCCATTGCTTCTGTCTATATCTCACGCGTTACTCATTCAAATTAATAGATAGGATGCTTTGCAAAGAGATTTGTTCTCTCCATATCTTTATGAAGATGTAGCGGCCTGCCTACGTAAATGTGATCAAAAATGAAGAGGAGTAAGGATAATTGAACGGTGAAGAAATATATTATCTTAAGCCAGTATGTACTTTCGAAAGGTATTGCCTTTTTTCTCTCGTTTTCCTCACTTGCCCACTCGTAGCCTGTTCCAGGTTCGTAGCCTGTTCCATACTCGGGAAAGCTACAACATGATCTCTTCTCTAAATTAACGATTATCGTTAATTCTTAATTTGCTTCGAAGTTACTATTATCGTAAATTTAGGACACTATGTCAGAAGAGAAAATAAGGAAATAAGAAAAGTCATATCCGTGGATTGGATTCGGGGCCGAAGCTTCTAAACCGCTTCTTTCCGCTTCACCACTGAAGATCAAGACACCACGTTCTCAAAAAAACATCTATTTAAGTCGTACATCGCTTCCGAAGAATTATTAGTCCTAAGCTAGATTAATAATTTAAGCCTAAGCTTGGATTTTAAACTGTTTAGACTTGTCGTGAAGTTTGGAAGCGACCTTTGCAGTGTGTAATATTGTTTGTTGCCGTTTGATAACACAGCATTATAAAATAGTGTTTAAAATATTGTTGCTGAGCAGCTAGCTGTGCAGTGGTCAAGTGGTTAGGTGACGGGTTAATAATGAATATTCCCATGGTCGAGTCCTATGTCCATACACTTGGGTTGTCTTTTAAAAAATATATGACCATTTCCCATAATCCATATCAAGCTTTCAGTCATCTAAATTAACGATAAGAATTAACGATAATCGTTAATTACTCGGGCCCGTAAGGGCACCGAATAATAATAATAATAATAATAATAATAATAATAATAATAGGACATTTATAATGCGCAAATTCCATAAAATGTTCAAATGCGCAGGACAAGATTAAAAACGAAATAGAAAGGCTAAAAAGCTAAAATTATAATTAAGAGTAAACTTACAATACTTTAAAAAGCTAATATTACATAAGTAAACTCACAATAATAAAAACAACTATGATAACAATGCATTACGGAAAAGGTGAGTTTTTAGCTTGGCTTTAAAAATACTAACTGTGCTGGCGCTTCTTATGTCAAATGGTAACGCATTCCACAGTTTCGGTGCAGCACAGGTAAAAGAACGATCACCTAGTGTAGCTTTAGATTTAAAACGCGGGTAACTAAGTAAAAGGTTATCACTAGAATTTCTTAGATTGTATTTAGATGGGAGCCTAAGAGAAATGAGCGACGATAAATAAGTAGGCGCTAAAAAATTTAGAATCTTAAAAGTAGTTAAAAGTATTTTAAAATCAATTCTATATTTAATCGGCAACCAGTGTAATTCATAAATAAGAGGAGTCACATGACAAAATTTCTGTTCTCTAAAAATCAGTCTGGCGCAAGCGTTCTGTACTCGTTGCAGTTTATGCAACAAGCAGTCTGGTAGTCCATATAAAAGACCATTGCAATAGTCAAGGCGACTTGTTATGAATGCATGGACTAGTATCTCAGATGACTTCCGTGAAAGATACTTTCTGATCCGACGAATATTATAAATATAATAAAATGAAGAGGCACAGATTTTTGTGATGTGTGATGCCATGGACAGCCTCGAATCAAACCAACAACCGAGATTTTTTGCGAGTGGCACGGGATGAATATCTGAGTCACCCACACGTATACTGATATTATCTAGCTTTCCCAGCTGTTGTGATGAACCAATGATGAGGAATTCAGTCTTGTTGTCATTAAACTTAAGATCATTATCCAACATCCAAGAACGAATGTCTGTAATGCAGTCTTCCATATTCCTCACCACAGCAAGCTGTTCAGCTCTGTCGTTGGGACTAAATGAGATGTAAACTTGTGAATCATCAGCGTAACAGTGAATCATGGGCAGATGATGTTTAATTATCTCAAAAAGCTCACTCGTGTACAACGTGAACAAGAGCGGACCAAGGCAGGAACCTTGAGGCACGCCGCATTCTAATTTAAAAGGCTTAGATAGTGACTCATTGATCATTATCCGCTGAGTTCTTCCAGACAAATAAGATGCAAACCAGGAGAGGGCTTTTCCCTGTATACCAAATGAGTATTCAAGTCGACGTAGCATAGTGTCGTGATTAAGTGTATCAAAAGCAGCACTCAAGTCGAGCAGAATCAGCAAAGTAACACGCTGATTGTTCATGTTCAAGAGGATGTCATTCATAACCTTAAGCAGTGCAGTTTCTGTGCTGTGGTTTTGTCGATAAGCTGATTGGAACACTGGGAACAGATTGCTGCAATTTAAATAATGCTGTAGTTGCTTGGTAACCGCAGTCTCAACTAGCTTTGAAATATATGCCAAATTACTCACTGGTCGAAAGTTCTTAAAGACAGGGGGTACTCCATCCTTTTTCAGCAGAGGCCGCACTAGAGCACACTTCCAGGTGCGCGGAAAATAACCAGAATCAAGCGAAAGGTTAATTATTTTGGTGATTGCAGGCAGTAACACATTAACGCACTCATTAAGAAGCTTGGTTGGAATAGGATCAAGAGGGCAGGACTTCTTAGAAGAAGCTGTGATTAGATCAAGCACCTCTGATTCAGACAACAGATTAAATTCTGAAAAACAGGAAGCAGTCACAGTACTAGTTGCGTTAACAGGAAGGCAGATCTGGTTTGTACTAGCAGACCTGATATCAGACCTGATATCAGCAATTTTTCGGGCGAAGAATTTTCCAAAATCATTGGCCAACTGATAATCATTGGTAGATGATGGAAGACCAGAACCTTTCGATAAATTTAGCAATGACTTGCTTGCTCTAAATAACCTCCTCTGGTCTGTGCTGTTCTCAGTTATGAAGTTGGTATAATAATCACTACGAGCCTTGTTACTCAGAAACGTCACACGATTTCTCATAGTACGGTAAGACAGTAAATCGATGTGTGCTTTAGAAGCTCTCCATTTCCTTTCAGCTTTCCTCCTTTGTCGTTTAGCCAATTTAATTTCGTCGTTCATCCATGGAACACATGGTCGACTAGTCATATTCTTATGCTTAACTGGAGCATGACGATCCAGCAGGGCACGCAATATATTGTCAAATAACACAGTAAGCTCATCAGGATCATCAGTATCCATTTGGAAAAGTGCGCTATTACGAATCTCATCCATAAATGCATCCCTATCAATTGATCGTAGCTTCCTAAACGAGACACGGCCAACTTTGAGAGGTGGTCGAGCTGTTTTCAATTTGAATAGTAGTGCTAGATGGTCTGAAAATAAGATATCAGGCGTGGGTCGACCACAAATAAGGTTATCTGACTCTCGAGTAATTACCAGATCTAGTGTATGGCCATATACATGCGTAGGTTCCGCCACATGTTGAGTTAACGACATTGACTCCAATAAATCCAAGAAACGACAAGCAGCTGGATCGTTGTGATCATCAACATGGATGTTGAAATCGCCAGTTAAACAGAGGAGATCATTAGATAATATAACAGATTCCAGGTATTCTGAAAATTCATCAACAAAACTGTTGACAGTTACAGGATGATTAGGAGAATACGGTGGCCGATAGATAATTACAAGTCGAATGCGTAGGGAGC
>OX421452.1:1068904-1126404 GCA_949126865.1 Montipora capitata | reverse complement strand
CTTTCACTCCCTCGGGACAACTACTCAGGTTTCGCCGAAGAAATCCGAGTGATAGATTAGCCTTCATGACTTTGTTATTTACATGCTGACCCCAATCGAGGTTTCTGGACAATTCTACGCCTAGGTAATAAGGATGGTGGGTGACCGAATCTAGAACTTTTCCCATAAGGACATAATTAGACTCAACAGGATTTTGCTTCCTCGATATTCTTAAGACGTGGCATTTGCTGGAGTTAAATTTCATTTGCATTTCTGGGCCCATTCTTGGAGTGCTGTTAGATCTGACTGCAGTTTGGCGGCATCATTACAAGACTCAATAGTGCTGTCAATCAAAGTATCATCAGCGAAAAGACACATCCTAGAGGTACAATTTTCTCCTAGGTCATTAATGTATAAGAGAAACAAGAGGGGACCTAGAACTGTCCCCTGGGGGACCCCTCATAGAACTGGCACGTCCGGAGAGTTGTACCCATCAACGACAACTGACTGGCTTCGACACGTAAGCCATTGTGTTAACCAGGTGTTAAGAATACCACCTATGCCATAGTAGCGCAGTTTCATTAGGAGGCGCTGGTGCGGAACCGAATCGAAAGCTTTCGAAAAGTCCATGATTATTAAGTCAGTTTCCTCACCTTTATCAAGGGAGCCAGCTATTTCTTCTACTGTACAAACTAACTGAGTTTCACATGACAGTTTTTTTGCGAAAGCCATGTTGATAGTTAACTAGCACTTGATTTGAATCAAGGTGGGACATCATTTCATGAAAGATAATTTGTTCCATAATTTTACAAGGCACCGACGTAAGAGAAATCGGTCGATAATTATCCACTTGACTTCTGTTGCCTTTCTTGTGTACGGGTACAACAGTCGCTTTGAGCCAGGCCTGAGGAACCGAGCCTGTATGGAGCGATTGCGTGAATAGAAACTGTAGAAAAGGAGCTAATTCAGCAGCAGCCTCCTTTAATATGTAACAAGGGATTCCATCAGGTCCATTAGCTTTTTTGCAGTCCACCTTCTGAAGAAGTTTCGTTATACCCGCCGTGCTAAAGTGGATCGGTGGTATGTCAGCATACGGGCTGGTAGCTTCAGGGGGCATGTTTTGCAGGTCTTCTTTGGTGAAGACAGACTTAAAATAATTACGTAGTAGATTGGCTTTCTCTCAACTGTCGGATATGACATCATCGTTGATCTCCAAAGGGGCGACACCAACATTGCCTTGCCTTTTTGATCTTATGTAGGTCCAAAATCGTTTGGTCATCGTGGGTTTACGAGTTTCAAAGTCCATGTCATCGGTCTTTAGGAGGTCCAACAAGTACTTATCATGTGCGGGAGTCAACCTTTTCTTAGTTGCTTTGCGTAGATCTTTAAACTTCTTCCAATCAACATGGCTATTTGATTTGCGTACTCTGTTATAAAGTTTCTGCTTCTTACGTATCATACGCTTGATTGAGCTATTCATCCACGGTACATTCCAGCCTGATCCCAGTTTCTTTTGCGGAAAGTGCTCTTTCATCACCTCAAGAACTGTTTCTGTAAAGAAGTTGTAGTTTTCGTCGACAGATTTATCTAGTGGGTTGTTAGTAAGATAACTATCTAGGCGTATTTTCAAACCATTTCTAGCCGAAACTGTCACCCTTTTTTAAACAGGAAAATTTTCCTCGGTTGTTTTCTGTTAATCGACGGTTTCAGAGTAATGTCCACAAAAACTGCATCGTGATCGCTCATGCCATTAACCACCAGGACATTTTTTACTAGGTTTGGGTTGGTTGTGAGTACTAAATCAAGAATATTTCCTTTGCGTGTAGGTTGTTTCACGTGCTGAAACATAGAGTGATCGTTTATAATATCAAGCAGCTTGGTGTTTACTTCTGTACCATAGGCGGGGCTAGCTTGCGTTGTGTGCTGTGATGGTGCGTGTCAGAATCCAGTGAAGAAGAAAACATGACAAAAAGGAGGTATTAATTAACTATTTTATCCTTGCTCCACCCAACTCAATGATTAGCCTTGCTAAATTTGGGTGGACAATCGTTTCATTGTCAGTAACCAGTATTGTATGTAATAAAAGTCGTTGTTTAATTGTTGTTGTTTGTTGTGTTAATGTACAACTTATCTGTCAGGGAGCTTTACTTAACTCGGCAAATAATGATAATAATAATAATATGGTGAGTACATCTTTAACGGGTTTCCTGTGTGTGTATATATTCAAATTACATTAATAATACTTTGTGGGTCCACACTTTTAAGTTTGGCACAAATTACAAATGTACGATTCAATTAGACGTACTGTCATAAAACTTGAATTTTCGATCTGTATCACCGGGGTAAGACGCTATCTTACGCAGCTTTAATTTCGGTAAACCAGATATAATAGTTAAGATTGCTGTTTAATAAGGCTTTGCCTGAACAAGTTTGGTGATGGACTACATGATTTGTACAAAGTGGACCCAAATCTCACGACTGATTGGATATTGCAAATGATGCGCACTTTATAATTCAGGAGGTGTCAAATATTAGCGTGACGTGTGATAGTCTCCCACTCGCCTCTCCCCGTTCTGTTTCTGCCACAATTTCTTGGTAGGCACCAAGAAGCGCCCTTTCTTCTTCAAACAGCTTGAAATGCAAGCTCCTGGTTCTTGCCCGCAAGTTCCATCTCACCTTCCTCTTGACCAACAGCTCCTCCTCCTACTAGGGTGGGCTGAGTAGCATTTTTGTTTGTGCTTAATCCACCAGAGGTTCCCACTCTGTTGATGCAATTTTTACCACAACACAGCAGACGTTTGATCTTACTTCGGAACTTCTGGTTCACAAAAACGTAAATCAACGGATTAACAGTTGAGTTACACGTCACTAGGACAATAGAAGTAATGTAGGTAACATCACCATAGTTCTGAGAAGGACTGAAGTAGTTAAGAGCGTAGATGCTCAAGTTTGGCATCCAACACAAGCCATAGATGATGCTCACGGACAAAACCGTCTTCGTGACTCGCTTTCGAACTTTTACCACGCCCTGAGTGTCAAGATAAAAATAAATAATTCTCACTAAATGGAAGCTTCCAGGACCAATGAAACACTTGACATAAATAACCACACCAGATTTCTAAAACGTCCATTTGGGGGGAGAAGACCAGTTCACGTTAAATGACGTAACGAAAGCCATCCTGGTGTCCTTCAACAAAGAAAGGACGCCTATTGATGTCTTAAAATGTTCGGCGGGAATAAAATGGGATTCAGTTATATTTCGCTAGAGGAGAAGGAAGTAAATTTAATATGAACTCTCAACTGACCCGCTCTCAGCTGGCTCAGTTGGAAGCTCACTGCAGCGCAATCACGCTGTCATAGATTTAAATCCCGTTGAAGCCTGTTTTTTGTTTTGTTTTGTTTTGCTTTTTTTTTTCAGGTTTGCTTGAAAATGCTTAAGTTGCTCATTCTGAACTGCAATGATTTTTCCAGCTGGTTAGCGTTATCATACTTGAATCCTGAACAAAGATGAGAGGGCTCTTTAACTTGAAAAACTGTATTAGGGAAGATATCTCTATGAACAATTTTCTCGAATATTTCAAATAACTAGTTTTTGTCTGGCTAAATTTTTGTGTCCGTGCTGTGGAAAGCTTTTCATTTGAATAAAAGAGCAACCTGCATTTGGTTCCCAGGGTCTCTCATCGGGCGAGGTAGCAGCTCTCGTAACGTATAATGTGATTGGCTCGCTACCCTAGCCAAAAACAAACGACCAAACAATTGAAACAATGACTTAAGCCTTGTTCACATTAGGCCTCGATTATGATCGAATTCAGTATAATCGAGTTAAATATGAAACGGGCTCACATCAACTAATTACAGCGCTTGATTATGATTGGATTATAATAATTTCAAACAACCTCAATGGGGTTATTCGAATTAATTACAGTGCGTAATTGAACAGAATGGCGAACACGTGGTGGTATATGAGCAGACGAAACTTCTAATCGCTATTTGGTGTCTTCTTCTATTTTCGGAAGCTATCCTTGGTTCTCTTCTTTCCTCAAGCATGGTGATGATAATCGTGGCAGCCGGTTAGCATTTGATTCCATCCCTCAAACCCACATTTCCCTTCTCATTTAGCTTACACGACGTACAATCTGCTTCAGACTTCAAATCTACTTCAAAGAAACAAACATTGCAATGTGCAGAGAACATTCAGATTAGGCGAGCCAAAGAGTTGAACCCGGATCGATGGGTTCCTGCATATTCCGATATCCACTAGACTAACGAGACAAGCTCCTGGAAAACCGAATTTTTTAGAGTATTGACATAGTAGTACCCAGCAAAACATTAAGTAAAAGCTAACCGTCTTCAAAGTGGTTTTTAGACCTAAATACTGTAGATCAGCGCGGCTTTGCTTAGAAACTATATTTCTTGTCTAACTAAAGCTCTAATTCTGCCTGTTTTCATTCTTTTTACAGCGGTAAGTTTGTCATATTAAGACTGGATATTACGTCGTGTAATTGTAAGGAAATGTGCCAGGGTGGTTTTGGTCGCGGTACGACGCCATTTTGTTTCACACTGCGAGGTCACCCTGCTTATTGTATTTTAATTTTCGCAGATGTGAACAGAACCATAATTGAATAAAATTGAATGGAGTATGATAGCCTGAATCATACTTCAGTTGATCATAATCAGCGTTGAGTGTGAACACGGCTTTAGACTTAAAAACAATAAAAGCTTCTTACAATACCAAACAATAGCAGTTTACGAGAGCTGGTACACTACTGCCGTCATCTTCTCACTTCAAGGGACGGGAAGATGAGACCCTGGGAATGAGGTTGAGATTAAAGTGATTACGTTGGCCAATCACTGACAATCTGAGAATCAAATAAGCCAATCATACAGCAAATCAAATGCTCGCGCTAAGCGCGGGAAAACGCATTTTACAACGTGAGATTTCGTGACCAATCACAACGCTCAAAGTGATAAAATCGAAATTACTTTGCACTTTTCATTGAGAACCATTGTATTACCTGATTGGTGTTTCTGGAGATGCGTTCTTCTTGTTTAAACCAAAGTGAATACACAACCCTTGAATATAACACACTCATCAACACAATCGGGATGATACCAGCTGCAAAGAACCACGTGGAGCTGTAGGCCTTGGGAAGCCACTCATTGGGCCAGTATTCCATGCAGAAATTCAAGGCTTTGTCATAAAAGATCGTCAAGAAGAGGGGGATATTCAGGACCGCTGCAGAAATCCACACAATAGGAACGAGAATCTGAATGCAGAGGAGATCTTTTAGTAAATTAGGTCTGAATAGTCTTGAAACACCGACTAGTATGCTTACAAATCAACACAACAAAACTCAGTGGAACCGAGGTACCACAATCAAGAAATGCCATGCTAATGTCGTGCCAATGCCGTGCCAATATATACCGCTCCCCTCAGGGGAATTTTAGGGCCAATGAAACAAATACAGCCCGTCTATTGTTATTGCCCATACTTTCTGCACATCTCGAGACACTCGGGTTTCCTATGGGTCATGCTTACTAATGCAGGGATATTTTTGCGCGGTTTTATATACGATGAGGAGAAAGCAGAACTTAGCAAGTGCTCCTGCTATCCAAAAAGAAAATTGGGGTAACCATGAATTTTTCAGAGATAGTTAAACTTCAATTTGGAAAAGAACGCCGTACATTGCTCTGTATTCCACAGCCTTTTACAAATCTTGTTGATTAATTATCTTTTAAAATGCGTGGTTACCCTCAATTTTCTTTATGGATTTCAATAACAGTTGTTGAGATCTGCTTTTCCCGCATATTCAGTAAACCGCCCAAAAATACCTTCGAATTAGTAGTCACCGTCCTTAAGAGTACAAACTGGCGGAAGAAAGACCAGTTGCATGCTTATTTTACAAGCGCAGCCAAGAAGTTGAAATGTGACTACTGGAATGCAAATCCGGCGCCTCAACCACTCGGCCACGCTGCCTGCAATGCAGTGCTAGGCAATCGCAGGAAATAACTTTATTTATCAGGAACTATCGAGGGTTAAATTTATGCTTTGATTTTTCGTTACATTATCAGTAATAAAAACCATCATCTCCTCTCAACTTTAAAACACACCATCAACTTGGCGTAGGTCAGTTTGCCTTTATTTCCATAAGGATACATGACAGCATAGTAGCGTTCAAAAGCGATGACCACAAGAGTAAAAACCGAGGCAGCTCCTCCGGTCCATGTTAAGTTTCCACCTGTCAAAAGCTTGCAGAAGATGGTACCGGTCTTTCCATCCGGGTGGGCAAAGAGGTGACTTAAAAGGAAGCGTGGTGCCACGAACAGAGCCACAATCATATCTGCTATGGCCAAGTTCAGAAGTAAGAAATTCATGGGCGTCCTACAAGGAAGAAACGACGGGCTCAATGGCTTGTTGTTATTGCCTCAGAATGACCTTTGTTATTTAAAATACAGGATAGGTAAGGTAAAAACAATGGTTACGTTGCAGAAGGTCGAGTTTTTTCAATGTCCACGAGGACGAAGGCTGAGAGGATGTCATTTGCAAGTATTATATTTTGTCGTTATCACGAAGTATATATTTCTTTATTCCACGTTTAATATTTCTACTTCTGTCTAGTATTTCAGAAAATAATTGAAATTCAGGGGGAGAACTAAAACTATATATCGCTGCGCCGGTGCCCCGTCCTCCGGAGATCGGATGAAACATGTTGAGCAACCTTGGAGCAGAGAAGGGAACCAAAAAGGATTGCACGAATAAGTGCTGAAACTTAATTACGTTCAAAGAGTTAAAAACTACGTATTGCTTTGGCTTGTTATTCGTGTTGTTTTGTGGCGTTCTTCTTGCTCGTCGACTGATGTCGTCGTTGCGTAATAGGCTCATAAGGTAAGAGCATCCGGGCCTTTTTTTGCAAATCGGAAGACCAGATGTTGTTCTTAGTGCTTCGGTTAAAGTTAAGGGGCTTCGCAATATCGTTTATATAAAGGTGTCTTCATTTTTTAAATGTTACGTAGAATTCTTAAGTCCGGGTCCGCCGGGTTGAACTCACCTCATGTCATGATAAATGAGTATAATCAGACAAACCATTGTGTTTCCAGCAAGGTTTGCAGTGACTAGAATAGCGAACATGATAGTGATTCCGATCTGAGCTGACTCAGAATCCGCGTACAGCGCCATTTTGGATCAGGAATTTGATTGGTCTGTCGGGGAAAAGAATAGGAAGCCCTGCATGAATTAGATGGAACATTACCAGTAAGTAATGTATTGAAATGTTGACGGCAAGTACTAAGCATCACAAAAAAGAATTCTCAGCGTGAATGCTTGAATGAAATTTAACTGGTGTAGATATCCCTGAAATCTTCAGCTGTAATATGACTTAATTCTCCCCATTGCCGACCTTGTCTCAATTACAATTTGCCGAGAAAATATTAACACTCGCAAGTCTTCTGCTTGATTTTATGAAAACGCCAACACAGACAATAACGGACTGATAAATAAGTGAAAGAGGGATTCTCAGCAAAAAAAAAAAAAAAAAACAATTTTGACTGTTTCTAAAATATTGAGTCGAACTGTTAATTTGCCGTGGAAGCAATGCGAACTAATAAGCCAAGGGTACATCAGCCGATTTCCTAGGGTCACTGAAAAGTGTCAGTAGATAAAGTCTTGTGAACTGCTTCGAGTACAAAAAATGTATTCCTTGTCAGTACAGCTCACTTTCTGTAGATTAGAATGACTTACAGTTTTTTACGTTTGCTTTGATAGTTCCTATAGAAAACAGACGTGCTTCAAATCGCTTGATTTCAAATCAGCCAGTCTATAAAGAGTTTGCAACAAACTAAAAAGCCATTTCTTTTTATGTGCAAACGATTTTACCTCGGGAAAATTTACTTTGGTTTTTTTCATTTTTTATGGCTAAACAACGGAGAACATCTGAAAGCTCCTCAAGCAAAATGCTAACACGCAGAAGTGAAGGTTTGGTTAATTTGTTTTCCGTGCTCAGAATCCTACTAATCTCGACGACGATGTATCGTGCATTGTCGATGCCATGCGTAAGCAGTTAGTAGTGAAAGTTCTAATTTGCAAGCGTCATGGACGAATAATCAAGAAAGATGGCTTAGAAAGAAAGAAGAAGGAGGCTGCCACAACCAAAACTAGCTAAGACTATATCCCTGTTAACCAGGTTCACTCTCAGGAAAAACACTCGGCTTTAAAATTTACCATCTGGCACGTATAACCTTAAAAGAACTCAAGCAAATAAAAACTCAGCTCATTTAGCGGCAAGGGGGAATTGTTTTAGGCAAACAGAAAAAGATGGCTCAACCCTCATACCTTTCATATTCCTTTCTGCTCAATTTTTCGCAGGATGAAAACCTTTGCAGCTTACATTTATTACCATTCGTGCATAATAAGCTATCCTTAGATTTTGGCAATTGACTTTGGCATTTCAAGGGTGATTTGTCAGCATTTGTTGAAAGAGATTAATTTTCATCCCAACAACAATTGCATGCAGGTGGTCGACGGTACGATTAAAATGACCTCATGTATCATTTTACTAGTTTTGCTAGTGTTTTACCTTCCTCAATTGAAAGGCTTTGGATATAAAATTCGATTGAATTCTAATAGAACTAATTTTTAGAGGTTCCCTATGTTGTCGTAAATCGTCTCATTTCTTATGAAGCCGCTAAGAACACAAAACCTTATCTTCCTTGCTTTTCTTGTGTTGTTTTGTTTGTTTTTAATTTAATTAATTTAAGGCAATTGTGTCTTTTCAGTTTGAAAGGCCGAAAGGCCGATACTCTAGGGGCTGACGTTCTTCCTTCCTATTTATGTATGTCGTGAAGGGGTGAGAATTACCAGCAGCCGTTTGATAATTGTTTTTCTTTGTTTGATCTTTATTCCACTGCTTGCAATTGGTGTGGCTCTTAATTAGGAGTCAAACGTCCAATCAGGTTTTATAAAATTGAACCCGACAATATCTACCTCAGTAAACGTAAACTTGCCTGCCTTGTTAATGATTTAGGAAATAATTTTTTGTCGCTTACGGCGTTTGTGCAAAAATTTAAAATTAAATGTAATTTTCTGCGCTACCGTAGCTTGCTGTCGGCTATACCTGATCAGTGGAAAAAAAGCATAAAAAGAGACGAGCAACGGAATAAAAGCCTAAAAAGAGACGCGCATCAACATGCCCTGACAAGCACTCAACTAGCAATCGATAAGCTCACGTGCAAGACAGAGTACAATACTCTGATTAGCCGACAGCAGTGTCCACCTACTGCAGAAAAAAGATTAATAGAGTGCGCTTTTGATGAAGAAAAGCGACAAAGAGTTTACTCTTTGCCATTTCGTGTAACGAAAGAAGTGAAACTATCCATTTTTCAGTACAAAATAATACATAATATACTATATACAAATAACATTTTACACAAAATGAAGAAAAAACCACACCCTTACTGCCCATATTGTATTAATGTTGAACAAACGATTTCTCATCTACTCTTTTCGTGTTATGTTGCGAAATCTTTCTGGGCTGAGTTTACTACCTGGTTTAATTCGATTTCTCCAGAAAAGAAATCTAGTCCTTCTAAAGATGAAATAATATATGGAGTGCTTGACGACTGGTCATCTTGTTTAAACCTCAATCACTTAATCTTAATTGGAAAATACTTTCTTTATACTAATGCCTTAGATGATAAAAGACCGCAGTTTGCGGATTTCATCACCCTTGTACATGATAAAATCGACATAGAAAAATATATCGCTATCACGACGAATAATTCCTCTGCTTTTGTCAAAAAGTGGGCCAAATTTCTCACCTGAGTAAATTTCTGGATACCTTTAGTTAGTCAGTAAGTCAGTTCCTGTAGTTTAGAATTACATTGCATGTCTTGCCTGGATAAGTAACTTTATTGTATTTTATGCGTCCCGTAATTTATATTAGTATTAGTATTGTAAACCGCGCAAATATTGCATTGTAAACAGTGTTAATACCATGTTTTAAGTAGTGATTAGATTGCGATAAGGTCAGCACTTTGTTGTAAGTAATGTTAAAATTGTGAATAGTATAATTACCGAGTCGTAGGTAGTATTAGTATTGTTAATAGAGTAAGTAGCATGTAGTGTTAGTAATGTAATGCAGTCAATAATAATTAAAAATAATAATAATAAAATAAAATTAAATTAAATGAAAAAAAAGTAAACGTCATGCATAGTTATTTCCTTGGCTGTGCTCTTTCTCACAATTGAAGTAGAGGATATCTCTTTATTGATGGTATATTACGCTTAGGGACGGACCATTATTTTTTTGGAGGGGAGGGGGGATGGAAAATCTTGAAAACAATTGTTTGCAAGGACAAAAAAGCCCAAATAAATTGTTTGCAAGAGACAAAAAAGGAAAATAATAGTTTGCAAACCAATATAGAGTATGAAGCTTATTTCAATCATGAAACATGTTACTGAAATGAATTTGATTTCTGTAATTAAACGTTTTTCTTGTTTATTTATAACAAGGTAAAGTCAAAACAACAAAACTGATTGAGGAAAAGTCACTGGCTGGGTTAAACAATAACCTGGGTTGAACAATAAACTATTAGATAATTTAGCTTTTAATTCAAACAATGGTATTTTGTGCTTCAGTCATTCATTAAATGTGAAAAAAATTAAACCGTTAATAAAATACACAGTGCAAGTTTCCAATGGCTAATAACAAGATTGAAGTTGGCCACTAGTAAGTTACATGATTCCAAATATGAACTACATGAACAATAAATCTATGGCTACACTTTCAAGAAAGAAGAGAAGTGTGACATCTTTCACTTCAGTGGCAGTGAATAAAACCTACAGTTACATGTCAAAACTTATAATAAAAAATAAAAGCAATTAAAAAATTTGATTTCAGGGTGATGCAGACAGAAAAAAAATGTTTACACAGACAACAACACATTGACTGTGTTGAAAAAAATTCATTTCCCCCTCCCCTCTCCGAAAAAATAGTGGTCCATCCCTTACATGCAAGGTGTAGGGTAGTGAATAAAGAGTAAAATTTCAAATACATATCAGTGACAGCCATAAGAAATCAAGAACTATGAAAGCAAGGACCGACGCAGTCCGGCGCTCTAATCTAAACTGATTAAACCATATTCAGATAAAACTTAATACCCAAGGTCATTACACTCTTGCTCGGGTAGTCTAAGGCTAAAACAAGAAACATTTTATACTCCATAATTAACGTCCTTTCCTTTCAGTGAAATGTAAATATATTTGAGGTAAAAGGTCACAGTCGTCACTGCTTAAGAAGCGCGAGCGCGCTTTCGACAAAGGCAGTGATGGTACCGCCGGCTAGACGTGCTAATTTTTAATCATTCCACGGACCATTCCACGCCTTTTTGTGGCTAGTTTGGCAAGCATGCTCCGACAAAACGTTTTCGTTTTTGTAAAGAAAAACTGCTTTTTGGAGCTCTTTTAAGCGTGTACGAAACTGGGATTTGGTTTGGCCAATGTGTACGTTACCACAGTCATTTCTTGATAAAGAATAAACAGAACTGATCAGTTCGTTGTTTCCTCGCTTAATCCTTAGATATGCGCAAGGAAATGTTTTTCAAGTTTGGAGACGGTGTCTTCAGAAAGCCACCAAAAATTAAATACAAATAGCTCTTTGTGCCGCAAATATGTTTCATATCTTCTCAGTGAGTTGTCAGGAATGTTGTCCGTGTGTGCTAATTTAGATTTTTACCCAGTTTTGACCTAAAAACAGCAAACTTAGCATGACAGTGCCCCTTTTAAAATACGGGCAAAAATAATGTCCGCGCATGCGAAGAAGTGCAGCAGGAAATGACATTGAGAAACCCAACTGCAAGGAGGCGACCATTTAATAATTTCAAATGATGCCGGTGGTGTTGAATTTGGAACCAACGAAGAAACATATTGTTTCGTTGCCAGAGTAAGCATGATTAAAACCAGGGAGCTTATGATTAAAACACATTGCATGCGCGCTGTAAGTATATGACTGTATCCCCCTGCCTTCCATGGTAAACATGATGGCTAATATCTCCATTTCAAAATTGTTTGCCGTTGTTCTTACCTTTCGACTCACTCACTCTCACGCACTACAAGACTTTCATTTTCAAGTTTCGAATTGTTGACCTCGGGAGTGAATGAAAGCCACAAATTGACGAGAAGTGACTTCTACTTTGCATGGATTCGAGCTGAAAAGTGATGTAAATAAAGATCAATAAAACCAGCTGTTTTAAAAGACACAAGCATACGTACAACCAACCCCATCAACCTGTCGTTAATTTTCTGTCTTTTGTCTGTGCAAAAGATGCTAATAACTCTGTAATGATCTGAGTATGCGTATGTTGATCATTTGGATTATGATTTCATAAAATAATCATCCATCTTTCATTCACAACAAAAGAATTTCCTTGCATGTTTCATTTCACGAGCAGTCCATTTCACAATGACAAGAGTATTAAAGTCTTTGTAGCAGTTGACCATTGAACCATCACCTTCAGACATTGGCACGTCCTAATGATTCTAATTTATTTTCACGTTCTCAATATTCCATTCGCTCTTGAAAAAAGTAGTTTACCTCAGTGAAAGCGTGGATGCCTAACCATGAGAGCACACTTTGCCTGAATGAGTAATTACGAGTTAATTCACCGAGAAGACTCATTTAACATGGATTTATCATTGAAAATTATTAAAATGAACCATGTGTTTTACAATAAAATAGAACTTAATGGCTTCGAAGTACAGCCAACAGCTTGACGAAGTATTTCGAGTAGTTCCGTTAACAATGTGATTAGGCAGGGGTTCGAGGCTGAGGGATGGCCCAGTAGTGAGAGCACTCGCCTCTCGCCAATGTGGTCCGGATTCGATTCCCGGACTCGGTGCCATATAACAAATTTCAGTTTTTAATGCGTCTGTCCTGTTATTGATCATGAATTTCGTCATAACATTGTCCAAGTAGCTGTGGATCCAGACTACTTTGACAATGTTGTGACGAAATTCATGATCAATAACAGGACAGACGCATGAAAAACTGACATCTATTTGTTTTTTTAAAATAACAAAAAGGCAGAGGGGTCAAAATTAAGTCAAAACACGAGAACAACGCGAGAGAAAAATGCGAGAAACTTCAATTTTAGGTCTGTTCCAAACGTCGTGTTACTGCCGTGCCGAACTCAAATGAAATGGTCATTTCGATTTAAGCACGGCAGTAGCACGGCGTTTGAAACCATTAAGCGCGGCACTGCTGACTTAGGTTCGGCACGACTACTTAGCACGGCAGGACTTGCCGTGCCGCACGGCAGTAGCACGACTTGGTTTCAAACGGCGTGCTATTGTTGCGCCGAACTCAATTCATAAATTAATTTAAGGTATTTTGCATTATTTGCATACTATTACGTTGGATGGATGGTTTGTTTTGTCTTTTGAATTCGGCGCGACTGTATTAGGTTCGACGTTTGAAACTGCTGCCGTGCCATCGTCGTGCCACGACCAAGCCAAATTCATTTAAGTTCGGCACGGCAGTAGCACGACGTTTGCAACAGGCCTTATTCAATCTGACGCGACCAAATTCATAACTTGCCTCGCTCTCTTATTGGCTAATGAAAATAATGGAGACTTTCTACTGGTTGAAAAGTGACAGATCGACGTTTCACTCTACAAAACGCATAAATTATAAATTTATGTGTCTGTCCGCTTATTGACAACAAAAATTAGTCAATAAGCGCGCGAGCTCGAGTTGAGTTTGTTGGTTCTGTTCTCCTCTCGGAGAGGTTTTCTCCGGGTACTCCGGGTACTCCGGGTTTCTCCTCTCCTCAAAACCCAACATTTTACTTGATTTGCGAATTTATTTCAGTTTACAGTGTCCCTCCAGCGCTAGGACGACTAGTTTCTTTCCTTTTCAAAGCAATTCTTTTTTTTTTAATTTTTGGTTCAGAAGTGCCTTTGAATGGTTTATAGCTTCAAACAGAAAGTGTGGGTAGTGGTCACGATAATGCATTTAGGCCGAAGGAATCCGTCAGTTTGAGTATAGGGTTGTCGTCAGGAGCCCATCACCCGGAGCGTGCAACTTAACTATTTTCGTGCAACTGCGTTTTCACAAGTGAGGTTATTTTTAGATTGAATTTCCCGCTAATGAGACTCCCACAGGAGCCCGATGACCAATTACAAGAAATTAAGCTGACGTCATAGGGTCACCGAACCGTAACTGCCTTTGTTTTTTGACCTAATTCGCGGGAAAGGCTAGTCTAAAATTAAACCTACTTGTGAAAACGCCGTTTCACAGACGCTGTATGGAAGTTGCACGCTCCAGGATGGGCTCCTGGTTGTCGTTTGTTTTCAGAAGGTTAGGTTTGGGGTCATAAAACGGGTTGGAATTTAGGCCTAATGGGTGGATTTTTGACTGGCTATTAAACCAAGGGCGCGTTCAATTGACCCTATACGTGCGTGATGATTAAAACGCTTAGTTTGGCGCGTTTCGAAGCAGCAATTTTAATAAAAATATGTTTAAAATAGCATTGTACGAGATTTAGCACGGCAGACGGCAAACTTGAAACTGAAATTTGCGTTTTGCCAAAAATCAAAGAAACTGGTCTGATTTTAGCTCCTTTTTTGCCTGTTATCTACAAATGTCGCGCAACTTCTAAAATGAGAGACAAAAGTTAGAATAACAGAATTTTCATGCTTTTATGACAAGCAATAGCCTGCCGTTTGACGTTTCCCGTTTCACGGAAACGCAATGCTAAATCTCTCTGATGTTTGACAATTTTAACTTGAATTTCCGTAAAAACGAAGGATTTCTAACTTATATTTCATGTATTCCTATTCCGGAATACGGTGAATCGAACGCTTCCTAAGTAATGCGGTTTGGGTAACAGACACTGTCCACTAAAGTAACCAAATGTAGAGATGCATTTTATGTTTTAAATTTAATCTGAATACAAGAAATAAAGATGCAGTCAAAACGATGTATTGTTCCGTCATTTATTTGCAAACTGAACAAATGCTAATGACAAGTATTGCTAGCTTGCTTGCAAGCAGCCGTGAACGAAGTTTTTTTGCAATAATCGAGTGTCATATTGCTCGAAGTGTAAGGGTATAACTTGAAAATGAAATCCCTTAATGATTCCTTGTGGCCGGAGTAACTATTTTAGCATAGTCTTTCCTAATTTCCATTATTTTTCCCAACAGCATGTTCGGGTGTACAGGACTCGTTTTGTTTACCCTGTCTATTTTGATTCGAACCATGTCATCGATCTCTTAAGGTGCCTCCTTGGTTGTCTGGTATGTTTCACCATTTCTTCATTGTATTGACTCTGTTGTTCACGCATCGTCTGGCGTTTGGCTGCTCTTTCAACAGTTTCATACTGATCATTGTCTAAAGTGTTTTTACCATAAGCTAGCTCAGTGGCTTCCCCTTCAAGGACATTTAATGACTTCATCAGTGTCCTGGTGGTTCTCAGGGTGGGCCGTTATTCCGAAAACTGCAGAGATCTTTCGCTTCCCACCAATGTGTCCCAGGTTCGATTCCCAGACTCGGCGTCGTATAATCTTTTTTTATAAGAACGTTTAATTTTGGAGCTGAGGCTGAACGTTCTTATATCTTTTTGCTATGTGAGGTTGAAAAGTTTCTTAAGATGTTCTTAAATTAACATCAGACTTTGTTTCACCTGATGACTTTGATGGTGTTGAAGTTATTTTGGAACGATTATATAAATAAGAAGGGACATAAATAAAGTCAAAGTCAATGTTTTTCACAACAGCTGTCTGCGAAGGATCTGCAACATCTTCTGGCCCAACAAAATTTCCAACAATGACCTGTACCAGAAGACTGGGTGCACAAGTATGGATCTTGAAATCAAGAAACGCCGCTTAGATGGCTGGGCATGTCTTACGAATGTCGTCGGAGAGGATACCCAAGGTTGCCCTTAGGTGGACACCTGCAGGCAAAAGAAAAGGGGGAAGACCCAAAACCACCTGGAGGAAGACAGTGGAAACTGAACTTAGTGAGATGGGTTTGTCATGGGGAGAGGCACAGGCAATTGCGAAAGACAAGACCCGGTGGAAAAGAGACATTGTTGCGGCCCTATGCCCCATTGGGGGCAATAAGGACTAATAATAATAATAATAATAATAATAATAATAATAATAATAATAATATAATAAGAACTGCTCATTATTACAAACTGAGATGTTTATCATGCAATACGAAAACCATTGTTATGTTATACAAAATATGCCCTGAAGTATTTGGGTTAATTTACGTTTATTTACCTTTATTTTATGCCTTCATTTAAAATCAAATGAGCAAAATAAAAACTGTTTTTAATCGACTCTCAGCCTGAGGAATGTTCTTAACGCGTTCTTAAAATTTGGCTAATCTCAGCCTCGACGTTAGTAGTATAGGAGTTGGGGGTAAGAGCACATTTTTTGCAAAAAATGTTCTCTTACCAACCCAACTCTATACTACTTTCCATATAATGGCTTCGTATTTTTGATCTCGTATTTTCGGTCTCATATTCTTGGAAATCTATATGTTTTATATTTCTGCGAATCTATGCCGTGGCGAGGCAGAATGGATCCAACGCAAAATTTATTTTGGAACTATATGTTATTTAAAATGCGTGACTTTCTTAGAAAAATCACAAAGCATGACATTCTCGGAAATAAAGAAAGGGGGTTTCCCCATGATTTTTAACCAATCAAAAACTTCACATTTTTACTACACAATTGTGTAATTTTTCAGTGAAACTTTTTGAATTTGTGTAATTATTTATGTAGACCGGCACAGCTGTGCCGTGACGTCAGCAGCCAACTTTTTAGATTTTATAATGCCCGTATGCATGACTTGTCACACCATTGCTGTGAATATAGCGCTTATCATCGAAGCAGGACAATGATACTTTATTAAGCTCATAGCTTCCAAGTTGATGCAAGTTGCTTCTGATCGTTTTCATGGTGTGATGCATTTGTTCGTTGTTGAACAGTACGTTTTTATAATTTTCATGAGTGATGTTCTTCTTAATAATATTTTTCTTGATTCCCTTAGCGGTCTTTCCGCCTTTGTCATTGTCTTTCATATATGAATACATTTTTGATCGCAATCCGACGAATTCGGTTATTGGCATGCCTGCTGCCTCGTCTTTGAATTTACCGATTACTTTTTTGTTTGTCTTGTCGAAATATTGTGAATCTTCGGGATAATCACTGTTATCGAATTTGTCTTTATCATTCCAAAAGTCTTGGTACGCATCACTGGTTTCGATTTCATAGGTCAAGCTGTCTGTGTCTGTGAATAATAATTTCGCTTTGCTACCGTATTTTTGTTTGATATAATTGTAGTGGAAATCATACATTAGTGTCTTACTAAGATCTAGGATACACATACCCACATATGCCGGCCTGTTTAGGGTTAGTGTTTCTTTGATTTTATGCACTGCCACTAGATTTTCATTGAAGATCTTGCTACTGACATATGTTGGTTTAGCAGCCATTTTTAACAGTTTGTTTTCATCAGTTACCAATCTGACATCTACTCGCTTTCTAATATTTTCCATTGTTTTTCCAAATACACTGTTGTTCATAAGCTTGAAGAAGTCCTTCTCAAAAGCATTTTTGGCATTGGTTCTCTTCTGTGTGTTAAAATCAATGTATTCTTTTAACCATGGTGACTGATTGAACTCCAACACTCGATGGACTTTAGTTATTTTCAAACCAAGATCGGTGTACAATTGTAGGTTCCTGCAATGAAGAACATACTTTTCTTTGTTGCTTAATGTTGGTATCAGTTTATGAACTAAGCCAGTTGACACTTTGAATTTATTAGCTATTTCTTGGCAATAATTAGAAAGCATGTCTTTGTTGACTTTGACCTTTTCGGCTGCTAGCGGATAATCATTATGCAGATCGTGTAATTCTTTGGGATATTCCAAATCAACTTCTAATATCAAACCTTTCTTGCTGTCTTCTGTGTACTTGGTTAAGTCTATCTTATCAATATGGTTTTTAGTCATCCATTTGAAACCGCCAGTTGGTAAATATTGACTCATTGCCCAACCATACAGATTGTTAGCATCTAGATACATGATATATTTTGAGGGGGCCTTCTCATCATATGTTTTCATGTATTTATTATTAGCTTCACCATACCGGTTTGCAATGTAGCTTGTGCCTCCTCGCATTCCTTTTTCAATGAATTGAAACATGTCAATATCAGTCATAAGCTCTAATTTGATGTCAGTCATTTTTAGCATAGCATCCCAGGAAAGCCCAGGACTGGTGAAATAATGACATGGGTCAAGTTTATAGTATTGCAGACAGGTCTTTCGAAAGTTTTCGAATACATCAGCTAACAGAAGGATGTCAGATTTAAGATATAAGTCATGGTACTCGCCCATATTTTTTAGATTAAAAGTGTTCCATACATTTTGAGCATGTTTGTATTGATCATCTGTTATATCCTCATCATTTAATATACTGTAAAATTCTTCTTTTGATGGCAGTTTTTCATTGAATTTTTCAAAACTGTCCATGAAGTCATATGGGTAGACTCCCTTCTTGCTCATCAAATCAAGCTTTTCGTTTTTGAATATTTGAGAAGTATATTTCAATGATTCTCTTGGTAGATTACTAACTAGTTTTTCCAAACTAGAGCTCATGAATTGGAAACTATCAATGAAGGTAAGATGATTACCAAGCATGAAAGCCATATACTTTTCCATGTTGTTTGGTATGGCATTGATATTCATTTGACACTTTTCACCTTTCTTATTTGTATATTTATGCTCTTTAACAATAGCTCCGATCTCTTGCATTATAAAATGGCTGTCGTACCCACGGAGATTATGAAATATTACTGGAATTTTGTCAGTTATTTGAAAGTTAAGATTACAATCTTGATGTGCGGATCCTCTGTACTGACCGGTCACATGGCAGTGATCTCTTACTCTTACATCAGTTTTATTGTATTCTTTCTCACATATGTGGCATTTATCAGCTTTTTGGAATTCTTTTTCATTGTCTTTTGTCATTCTCAATGGTTTATTGAAACATTTTTTCATAACCTTCTTGCAATATTTGACTTCATCCAGCATAGCTGCCATGAATTTGTAAACAGCTTTTTCACCTCTGTAAATTTGTACTGGTTTTGTGTATTTATCATCATAACAACAAACAACCTTGTATCCATAACCACAGTCTGTGTGTCTCTGATAAGCCTCTGTGTATGATTTGTCATCATTGGGTTGACATCCATGAATTTTTTCAGTTATGGCTTCAAAATCTGCATATATTACAAATGGAACTGGCAGTTGTCTGTGTGCATTGTTGAATTTCAATATGTTGTCATCTTTTGTTGGCATTTTAATCGCTTGTGTGCCATTCACTTGGATACAGTTTTCTTTATGATCAGTTAATACTCTTTCAGAACTGAAACACTGAAGACAATGCATGCAAAAATGTTTCCTCTCTTTGTGCTTTGTTTGATTGTACATAAACTTGTTGAAATCTTTAATTAAAACATAGTGCTTGTTTTCATTTTCTGTTATAAGAAGCAGATTCATACAATCTTCATACTTTTCTTTTGATACATAAATGGGATATTTTTGTTTTTCTTCATAACCAAATACATTGATGTTGATCTCATTATGTTTTTCTATTTTGTTGTACTGCTTTGTGGTTACTGGGAATTCAATTCCTGAATAATTTAAGTTTTGAATGAACGCTTTATCTGATTTTTTTATTCTTTGGGGATTTCTGTCTTGAGGATTGAGATGTCTTATGTGGCACCACCTGAAGCATTCATTATCCTCATTTTTCATGTTGATCAATCCCTTTGCACTGTTTCTGAGTTCTGTGGGTAGTTTTATATAAGAAGATCCTTTCATTGGTTCGTATTTTACCACATTGAGATAATGATTGTCAACAGATTGAACAGTCCAACCAGATCCCTCTGAAATCCAAACTGCAATCTTGTTCAGTATGACTTGTTTTGACAAAGATAAAGCCAGTTCAATTTGTGTGTCATTTGTTATTGTTTGGGGTTGACTGTTGAAATACACTGTTTTCATAATTCTTTCTTCTCGCCCTGTTTGCTTTTCAAATGTGACCCTCAGTGTTTCAACAAACTTCAGACCTTTCATTGATTTCAATATTTTTTTGATATGGATGGCAACAGCCTTTCTTGTATTTTGCAGTTGCATAAGTGGGTCTTTGCTGTTTTTAATGTTGATTTCATAAGACTTGGCGAACCCTTTTAAAGCTTTGTTCGTTTCTTGTATTATAGTCCTTGGGGCGGCAACCGGTATTTTGGTCCGTGGAGCAGCAACAGGCCTTTTGGTTCGGGGAGCGGGTACTGGTTTGTATCCATCTCGGAACTCTAATGGTGGTGGAATTATATTTTCTTCATAATCACGCACCATTTGTTGTACACTCTTTCTTGGTTTTGGGATCG
This sequence comes from Montipora capitata, assembly GCA_949126865.1. Classification (NCBI taxonomy): domain Eukaryota; kingdom Metazoa; phylum Cnidaria; class Anthozoa; order Scleractinia; family Acroporidae; genus Montipora; species Montipora capitata. The sequence continues at coordinate 1,105,969 of OX421452.1, read as the reverse complement.
GTCTTGTTTTAGTCCTTGGTGCGGGCACTGGTTTTGTATTTTGTTTTATAATCAATTTTATTAATTCTGATTTACTTAGTTTCTCAAGATCACTCTTGTTCATATAATAAGGCGAGATATTATTTTTCATCTCTATATTATATAACAATCAACATTCTTTTAAATGTCTTTTGGTTTTTTAGTTGAAACCAACCATGGCTGATTGATTTCAACTGTAAAAAATTCATAAACTATATATTTATTTATTTTCCAATTCATGAATTTTCATATGTAGTTTATGCTTTTCGGTTTTGAGATGTAGATGTTTTCCCCGCATAGCATAATTTTTGCCATTGTTGCATATAACACAATACCATTCTGTTTCGCGACCATATTTGTTTTTTTTCTCTTGAATTTCTCTGTTAGTGAATCTTTTTTTGGGACCTCGTTTCTTTGAAGACTCCATAATATAATAAGAGAAGTTTTATTTTTATATATTTTCTTGCGCCATTTTATATGGGCTCAAAAAATTACGATATCTTTCAAATTCTCTGAATAAAAAAGACATTTTTGCATCTGCCTTGTCAAACACTTTTTGGACTTCTTCTTTTGGTGCTCCTTGTTCCAATGCAAATATCAAACAGGGAAACTCTTTGGCTCTTACAAAATGCATGTAATTTGCGTTTTTAGCTATTATATCACAAATTGATTCTTCGATTAACTTTCTCAAGCATAATGCTTTTACTATTTCTGCTCCTTGGAACATATACTTATGGGTCACATAAATCTTTAAAAGGAAGATGAAGACTTATACAGATTCTTCACTGTCTTGTGACGACTCAAATTCTTGCGAACTTGAGCAACTTTCTTCAGATACACTTTCTTGCGATGGTACCCAGTCAGAATCCGACAGATGGGAATCCTGATCGCTCTCATAATAGAAACCAAATTTTTCTTCATTTTCAAACTTGTCCATATAATATAAGTATATATTTTTATTTTTTATATCTTCTTAGATCTGCGTTTTATATACCTATTGCTTTCTTCCATATGTTTGACGACTTCGAATATTACATCATCATAAGAATTGCTCATCAGATACTTGCATTTGTTTCTCTCATACATTTTTTTCATATGTAGTTGCTTTTCAGACACATTGTATGACCCTGTAGGGCTTTTAAATTCGATACACAAAGAATTATATTTACTCGTTGGATTCATTAACATAAGATCACACTGCCCAGGCATGTATCCTTTTTTCCATGATGACAATCTCATTCCAGGCAGCCTCTGATTTTCGCCTAGACCAGCAATCATCAAAGCTTCTTCAGGATATTTGCTTCTTATGAATTGCACAACTTTACAATGCAAGTCATATTCACTTTCAATCAATAATTTTTTGCTTTTTGAGTTATAATATCCTTTTTTCCTTATGGAGGGCAAGACTTCATTCGTGACCCAATGTCTGAATTCTCTTGCTATGGGTTGTTTGGAAGAAAAAATAAGGGAATAAAAACCAGATTCATTGATGAATACACATTTGAAGGTCTTTTCAAGGCTCTCAGCACGGGGGAATTTTTCGTTACACCGTGTTTCAGGGCTCTCAGCAAGGGGGAATTTTTCGTTACACCGTGATTTTGGCTTCATTTTGAAGTCCATCAATTTTTTATCATCTTCGTGAACGTGATCTCTGATCGCTTTTCGTGTATTTGTATATTCCAGTATTGAAGCTATTTCTTTTCCGCGAAACCATATTTCATTTTTCTTGTCAACATAACAATTGATTTCAACATTCAGTTCGTTATTTTTATAATTGGTCTTTTGAAGTTCCATTTATCTGTATAATGTAAACTATATTTTATATATTTTCAATGTCTTTCAATGGTACCCAACTATTGAAATCATCACTGTATCCCTTCCATTTTACCAAAGCTTGTTTCTTCTTATAGTCCCTCCGGATTACTTTATCAATACGAAAAATATCCTGCTTTGCTTTTAATAATTCAGGTTCATAAAAACTGCCTTGTATTTCTTCACCTCTCAGATCTTTTAGTTTGTATGTTATTGGATTAGTGTATTGGATTTTATCAACTGTAAATACTTCTTCTGTCCAATTTGGTGTGTAACCCTTATCAAACACATTCCGTTTATACTTGGATATTCGAACCTTATCACCTGTTTTGAATTTAGGTTTCTGTTTCAATGTTTCTGCATCACCATATAGATTGAAGTAAACGGTTCCTTCATTCCTCTTGTTAGATGCTTCTACAGGTGTCATCTTTATGCTTGAATGTTTGGTATTATTATACTGTTTCAATATTTTTGGTAGCATATCAAGATACATTGTATTACCTTGAACAGTGAACTGTTTCCACATTTTGGATTTGATTGTTCGATTCCACCTTTCAACCACCGTGGATTTCTCCTCATTTTCAGTGGAGTACATATGTATCCCATTTTTCTCTAGCAAGTCTTTCAAGTGTTTGTTATAGAACTCCTTTCCCTTATCAACCCATAGATACTGCGGTCTTCTACCTTCCTTGAATATTGTTTTGAATGCTTCAGTGACAGATTCACCTTTCTTATCCTTCAATGGGACAATCCAACCGTATTTGCTGAAAACATCAATAACCATAAGAAGATACCGATAACCTTTATTCCATTTGCTAAACTGTTGCATTTCAACTAGATCACTTGCCCATATTTCATCGATATGATTTGTAATCACACGCCGCCGAGTAAAGTTGCGTCTTATGGATGCATGTAATTCATCTGCTAATTTTTCTTGCCAGTTTTCTTTACCCGACGGCTTTTTCCGTTTTTTGGAACTCCTAGACCTAGTTTCTGCTTCGTATTGATAACATTTCTTGCCAACCAATGTCCCCATTGTCTTTCATTATACGGTACGTTGTCTAAAGCTTGAACCATTTTCCTATCTGCTTTGTTTTTACATTTTCTATCATCCTTGCAGACGGAATAATCGACATCATGCTGCATTGCGATCGCATCAGTTTTTCCAGTGGGCATATCATATATTTCCAATATTTGACCAGTTTTTGGGTCATACTTCAGTTGATTTTCCAAATCATTATATGGTCCGGTGTAATGATGCCCAGGTAATGTCCATCCGCCTTTTGGTTTCGGCAGTTTACCAATAGCTTTGTGAATGTCAAGAGCACCACCATCAAGATCTTTTCTGTTTGTTGTGTATTTTTTCTTGGGTCTTATTTTTGTCGACAATTGATCGAGAGCTTCTGATCCAACTTTATGAAGTAGGGGGTTTGCTTTATTCAGAGCATAATTGATTGCTCTTTGTTGTAACTTTGGATCTCTCATTAATTCGGAACCATAATATCTACCCATTTCAACTGCTTTTTTGCCAAGATAAGGTACTCCTTTTGTTAGGAACAATTCAGTTCCTGTATTAGCAATATCACTGAGTAAGCCCGCTCCCAACGGGCTGTTTAGTTTCCCTGTTTTTTAACAAATCGAGTTTTAGTGATGCCGCATTCAGCACATGTGCAAAAGAACATTAGTCTGCCATTTTTGGCTGTTTTGTAACCTGAAGGTTCAACACATTCAGTCACTTTCTTTTGTTTAACACAATATGATTTCATAATATATATAAGTTAGATATTTCTGAAATAATGTTCGATGAATCTCTCATTTTTCATTGTATCATTTATGTTGAACACTTGTAATAAATCATAATACGAATTACCATTATTCATTTCATTCAGAAAGTATAAACAGAAATACCCACAAGTTGTTGTTTGTATGTTTTGTATCTGATTGTTTTGATGTAACAAAGTCAGAATTTTCTTTTTGGCATGATTGACCATTTCTTGAAACGGAGGCATACCAAAACTATCAAAATAATTGATTACATTATCCTTAACATAAGTGGCTACCCAGTGACTTCCACTCATATAAGCTGGTTCAAGATTGTAGATGAATAACGCCTGTTTATGGTTATGTGGAACATTTTCATTCCTTGACAGAACATCATTGATTGGTATATTCAAATATTTACACCATTTTATTAGATCATGGTTACTCAAAGGGGTGTTTTTATAAAATTTTGGTTTTACAGCAATGCTCCTAGGATTGGGATGTTGTTGAATGGACTGTTTTTTCCTAATAGTAACCCTTTTCCCGCCTTTTTGGTCGAGGATGTTTTTTTTTTTTTACCATAACCAGCAGTCACATATGGCGGATAACTAAAAAATGGAGGGGGCATTCCCATTCTAGGCGCTCCTGCACCACCATCCTTCTTCGTCCAAGGTGGTCTACCTACCCTAGGTGCTCCTCTTCCCGTTAGCTTTTTGACAAGATTCAAAGCCAAAGGTATTCCAATGCTAGCCAACAGAGTGCCTAAAAATCCACCTGATTGTGTTTTAGTAGGTGTTATATGCACACCAGAACCTGTTTGAGCTGCATTGATGATGTCTCTTTGCTGTTTTGTAGTGAACATGTTCAGATATGGCATTAGTTTATTGATTGCATTGAAAGGTATCATCATGGGTAATGGTAAAGCACCGCCTTTTTGACCAGATCCAATCAATTTTTTAGCTCCGGCTTCTGCTAAACCACCAAGAGCACTCAACCCAAGGGTTTTACCAATAGCTGGAAGAGCTCTCATACCAAGTGACAATACAGTACTCAAAAGACTTCCGCCTACTTGTTTCCTGATATTTGTTTTGGCTAACTTGATGTCCATTCCTTTGTGTGATGCACGATTTTTTTGCAATCTTTTTTTCACTGTTGCTGGAACATAAAGAGTGTCGTTTCCATTAAGAGAATCATTTGTCAGTCTTAGAACAATTGTTTCCCTTTTATGGTAAGCATTACTCAGATTCTTTTTTTGATTATCTGAAAGTCTTACGTTGATTTCGTAAAGTTCAGTCATATAATATATGTTATATAATTCCAGTTGCAAAACATATACGATTAAACTATAACCAGTTCATTACCCACCTTGTCAATAACAACCGACTCTTCGTACAATACAACTGCATGGACATTGAAATCTGCTGCACTATTGGCACTTATTTTATACCTGAAAATCAACTGTTTAGGGTCTCTTGTTACTTTTTCTGTTTGATATGACAGATCGAAAAAGATTAGTGGATACAGGCTGTTATAATTGGCAAGATTCAACTGGGTTCCGGTGTTGTAATCATTTTTTCGCATTGCATAAGACATCAGATCATTGAATATCCTCACTTTGCTTTCACTGTCATATTCTGTTTCTGGGTAGAAAACACCATTGCCATATTCGAGTCTGCATGTTGTTAAATAACTGTTTGCGTTTGCTGCATTTAGTTTGAAGGTATCAAGTATATATGGATTTTCAGTTGCAACTCTGGTTTTAGCCCGTTGTAGATAAACAAAAATTGCTTTGACATTGTCAATACTGGAAGAAATCTGAAAAAAACCACTGACTCTAGCAGGTGCTGACACTGCATATAGTTCACGCTGATATGTCCATTTATGTTCTTTCATGAAAGAGCTTACAAATTTGTTGTACATACTGTCTTTTGGTGTTAATTTTGGAACCCATAAAAGAAATCTGTTCAAAACTACTCTGCCGGCATCTACTCCTGCTGCCATATTGATGAGTTCATTATCGTTCTGGAGATTCAAATTGAATTGTAACTGCATAGGAACCAACATTTTGTCCTGCAACTCTTCAAAAAAACTGTAACGATTGAGAGGTATGATCAAATTCACATCTTTTGCTCCTCCATCTCCAGCATCGTTGACATCTTGTGTAAGCACTCTTCTGGCCTCAAATCCTAAATTAGTATTGGCTGTCGTAGCATTTGTGTCTAAATACCAAAAACTGTTCTTAGCTACACTTCTGGAAAAATCGTCAGAATATTCCAACAGATTCTTCACAAAAGTGACCTTATGTAGATTGTCAGTATCATAAACAATTTTCCCAGCACTTTTAATCATCATATGCGCAATCAATGAATGAGATCCGTTTATCACCGTTATTCTATCGGCTGCTGCGTAACCGGATCCATCTGCTGTTTTTTGTAACTGGAATTGAACCTCGAAATAAGCATTGTACCAATCATAGAAAGAACTCCGGTCGTTGATGGTGAATCTATAACCATTCTTTTCTTGATGTTGACCGTTACCTGGGGCTCGGATTACATCATCAAGTTGAAATCGCACTAACTCATTTCTTTGCAATAATTCACTTGTTCTAAAAGCCATTTATACTATTGTATTATATAATTTTACTGCCAGACTCTACGCCTTCTTTTCATACCTGATCCTGATATCAATCTATTCAGTATCATGTCAGCGCTTTCTTCTTGCCGTTTCTGTTCAATGGGTAAGGATGGAACAATTGCTTTTTGTCCTTTTCTCAAATTTGCCAATTTTTTCATTATTAGGTCTCCAGACTTTTCTGCCGCCGCCTTACCGATTTTATCACCTGCATGGGAAACCCCCGATTCTAATGCCTTCTTCGCCATGGGCTTGGCAATTTTCTTGAAAACAGATGATGCTACACTCTTCAACGGTTTGAAAATGTTGTCTAAGATAAGCCCAGACCCTTTGTGTTGAAATACAAATTTACCAAGTTTTGGATGGTAAAACCTCTTAAATTCATACGGTTTCATTATACTGTTACATTAGATACTTTTCAGAATTAGTGAAAAAGACGTATCCGCTCCATTTAGATCCACTAATCTTCTTTTTCCATCTGTTATCACGATTCTGATTGATGAAATTGTAGTTTTGTTCACAGGATTAAATGTAACTCGTTGTGGTTCGAGGGTGAAGGAGTAACTTGGTTTTAGTACACTGGTTGAGAATGAATAAATGATGTCTGTTTCTTCGCCGTCAACTAAACTTTCGTTTACCAAATCGCAATGAACATTGAGTATGTCTGTGTCTTGACTGAGATTTGGCACTCTGGATCCAATATGCGTTCCACTTGTCAATATCTTTTTGTCAAAACCTATCAGGTCATTGAAATCACTTGCTCTTAAATTGAGTTGGTAATTATCAGCTAATGTAACCGTGACTCTAAATGTTGTATCATTGAATGCAAGAGTTATCGGATACTCATACTCTTCACCAGTTTTTTTCTCTGTCAGCCTTTTTATGTATGTATTAAAGTCCGTATAATTCCATACCCCAGCTGGAAAGGTGATGTCCTGAAAAGTTGAACCATTATCTGAGCTGTATTTGATTAATTGATTTTTGTATCCAGCATTGACATTGAACCAAGTGAATGACATGTTAATGACTCTGTTAAGACCAATAACATATTGCTTGTTATTGTCTAGAATTATAGGTCTGGTGAAATTTGTTGTGAAATCTTCTGGTTTGTTATCCCCTTGATTTTTTACACTGTAAGATGATAAAACTATCTCTCGTTCCATTATACAATAAAGCTACATTAAATTTTGAAATATTGTTTGTATAATTTACCATATTGTGATTTGTTAATTGTTGTCATTTTTAACAATGTGTCCAATATAGAAACACCCATATTTCGCATGTCAATGCTTGTATTACCGGCCAATATCTCACCAATGATCAAATCCAATTTTTTTATGAGTTCTTTCGGTTTGTTGAAAAATATCACATTGCCACCTTTTCTTTTTCTTCTGATTCCAGAACCTTTTATTGTTTCCAATTTAGTGTCATAATGTGCAATATATGCATTCAACACATTTTTAGCTCTGTCTATTCTTTCGTTCATCTCTTGTCTTTGTGCTTCCCCGATCATTCCCTTGTTATATTGTTTTGTCACCTGTGTTTTATAACCTCTCAAACTGTTTCTTTTCATTCTAGTTTGTGTTAAAATTTTACGAAGATATGCTTTGGATTTTTTGTCATTCATTCCTTGTTGATTGAGTGTCTTTTCAACTGTGTCATAATTTGGTACATCCCACTCATTCAATATCTCATCTTCCATATCTTCATCAGCTATTCCATAATCTAACTCCTCATCATCATCATATTCTGGCGGCAATTCCGGTTTTTCAGGAAAGTACTTAGGATCAACATACATCTCCTTTTTTCCTTCCAGAATATCTTGTAAAGATTCTTCATATGTTGGCGGTTTTGGCACTAGTTGTTTTTCTTGCTGTGGCAAAACAGGTTGTTCAAATAGATCACCAAGATTCATATCTGGAACTTCATCCTCTATATCAATGCCGTAATCAGGAACTTCTCCTTTCTTCAGTGGTCGTTTTTTCCTTGGCAACCTTAAAACCTGATTACTATCAATAACATCATCTAATTTGCTTGTAATTGGTTTAAATACTTTTGAAAATCCCTGTTGACTGGTCTTCTGATCGATATCATGTTTTGTGATTGCATTATGGACATAATTGATCTTGTCCCCTAATTCAGATTTACTCTTTGCGAGTTCTTTCCACTTGAGTAAACTCATTTATTGTTATATTGTTACGTTACATAAAAATGGAAATTATATATAAAAAATAACGTTTTACACCGTGTTAAACACCATGTTTAACTACATCATTTTATCAAAACAATGTAACGATTTGATATAAATGAAAATACCTAATTATGATACTGGCGACGATGTTGTCACAAACTTCACACAACTACATGATTTTATGCCTGATCGATGCTTCCGCATGCTCATTTGTGGACCTTCTGGTTCGGGAAAAACAAACACACTTATGCATATGATTCACAATCTGTTGTATTTCGACAAAATACACCTTTATGCTAAAAACTTAGAGCAGTCAAAGTACCAGAATCTCGTGAAAGAGTTCGAACCATGGAGTAAAGAAGTTGGTTATAATATTATTGAAACAAGCAATGATAAAATAATTCCTGTAAAAAATCTCAATGGTGACAATCAAAAAATTGTGATATTCGACGATTTCGTATGTGATAAAAACCAAAAACCATTGGAAAACTATTTTTTACAGGGGAGACATAAAAACTGCTCTGTTATATATTTGAGTCAAAGCTACTATAAGACACCAAAAGACATTAGACTTAACTGCTCACATTTTGTCATTTATGATTTTCCGAGCACCAATGAAAAAAGTCTCATATGTCGTGAAAACAATGTGTCCAAACAATTATACGAGAAAGCAACTAGAGACCCTTTCAGTTTTATATACATTGACAAACCTAAGAAACAAGTAAAGAAGAATTTTGATGAAACAATATAACTCAATCATATATGAGTTACTCAAATGGTAAATTACCTGAAGACACATTTTCACATGAAAAAATTATTGAAATAGTAAAAGGATTGCCTGGTGTTGGTTTTAAACTAACTGATGATGGTGATTATGATATTCAAAATAAAAAACTAAGGAATGTTGCTTCACCAGAAACAAATAATGATGTGACCACTAAGAGTTATGTTGATAATAAGGCATTACTAGTTGACGGTAGTAATAAGATGTTAGGAGCTCTTAATATGGACAACAGACGTGTTGAAAATGTAGCCCCTGCGAGGCATGGGTTTAGCGATGCCGTCAGTAGTTTGCATCTACATACCTTTTTCTTTGATTTAAACACTAATGACGGTAAAATAGAAGCCCAAAATCCGATTGACATGAAAGATCAGAAAATTAGCAATCTTGCAGAAGGAACTGACAATAGTGATGCTATAACAAAACATCAATTAGAAACTGGTTTAGCACCAAAAGCCGATAAAACAGAACTTTCTAATCATTTAAAAAAAGACGGATCAATTGCTCTCACAAACAATCTTGATCTTGGTGACAATAAAATAGTCAATGTTAAAGAGGCTACAAGTGGAACAGATGCTGTCAATTTTACTCAATTAAACAATGAATTATACAAATATCTGCACAGAAGTGGTGGTGATATGACTGGTGATATCAGGATGAATAACAATAGAATTTACGGTATTGGAAACGTAGAAAATGATACATCTGCTGTAAACCGTAAATATGTCAATGATGAACTTGACAAAAAACCAAATACTGATACTGTCGTTTTGAGAGATGGCAGCCAAACCATGACAGGAAATTTGGATATGAACAAAAAACGAATAATCAATATCGCAAATCCCATTAGTGAAACTGATGTTGTAAATAAACGATATTTCGAAACACATGTCAACAACATAGATTTGTCTGATTATTTGAAAAGAGATGGTACAGTGTCTATGACTGGCCCTCTTGATATGGGTGATAGAAAAATAATTGATTGCGGACAACCAACCGGTACTAGAGATGTGACTAACAAAGCATATGTAGATTCCGAGGTTGGAAAAAAACCAGATATAAATCAAGTCATTTTACGAGACGGCAGTAATACAATGACTTCTGTTCTAGACATGAACAATCAACGAATAATAAATCTCGGAAACGCCACACATGATCAAGATGCCATAACTTTGAAGCAAGTGAATGACGGTATTGCAACTGTTTCTACCGAAAATAATAAATATACAGACCAACAAATAGCGAAAAGTCATATAAGCACACATACAAACCGAAAAAATGTGTTAAGCTATGCAATGGATGATGGAGAATTCACTGAAGGTGTTGGCATTCAAGACACGAAATTGATCGATTTTGATGACATGCCTCATAAAATAAACAAAAAAGCGTTTTCAATGAAGGTTTGGAGAACTACCGATGGTTCCAATGAATTTAAAGGTCGTTTCGATTTCAACCTTTTCAAAATGTACAGAGATAACAAATCTGACAAATACACAGTTTGCGTTGAAACATATTTTCAAAAATCTCCCTTTTACGGTTACGAATTCGTAAGTACATTACTTGGATTTGAAAAACTAAACATGAACATTGATTCAGGAACAACCATAAAAGTGAATTCAGAATACAAATATCTCAGAACGATCCTGAATCTCAGTCCTGATGGTGATTCTCCATCGATTCAAAGACGATTATATGTAAATTTCAAAAGCAATTTTGACAATAATAGCCCACATCTATTGCCAGTTTTTGTTTTGATATATGGCATCAAAGGTGAAGCTAAATCGGATCTTGACATGACAATATATGATTACGAAAAAGTGTATGAGGTTGCAAACAATCAATTCCAAATGCATGTTCCGATTGATATGAACAATAACGAAATAACGAATCTCAAGCCACCCGTAACACCGACAGATGCTGTCAATAAAAGGTACCTGTTTCTTGCAAATTCGGGACATTTTTATTGGGGTAAAACGGTTAGAACTCCTGGGCAATCGAAATACGTTTTTTACTTAACATCCGGATTTGTTCTCAACACGCCTAAAATGTACGTCGTGAACATTTTATTACATGCTGAAAAAACATACCCCTTGTCGACTAATCATAAGTTGAACATTCTTAATAATCATGGCTTATCTCTCCATTACAACATCGATCTTTCAACAAGAAGAACAATTGATATAGGTGTGCACAGATATGAAGATCACCAAGAATACTATGTGACGCACGATGGTGCTGGAGACAACAGAGTGTATCAATTCGTGATCTATTATAAGTCTTATGAATATTAAAATAATGTGATGCATTAATATATGGCATTATACGTTGAAAATGAAGATGGAACTCATTTTCTCGATGAGGACGGTAACAAAATAGAATACACAATTAAATATCCTTCTGACGTTGTTTTCATCGATCAACCTGATTTTTTTGTTAATGACAAAGGACACATTGAAAGTAGCAAAAACATTGTGATAAAGCAGGCAGAAGATGACAATCACGCTGTAGTTAAATCACAGGTCAGTGACATCGTACGTGATTCATTTCTGGATCTCTGGGTTAGTGAATATCTCAGAATGTATTCTAGTTGCACTTATCAAATGGACAGGGCAGATGGATCTACTGTGAAAATGAGTTCCACAAGAAAAGTAGAAACAATATATGACAAGAGCAATGAAGAAAGTGATGCAACACAAACTGATGCATCAAAGAGACCTTTGCTATGCACAAAAGCTGAAAAACATAATGGAAGATATTTCTTAAAATTCAGTGGTTCACAAAAAATGATATCGCAGGTTGATTTGAATAATGATGCGGTTAATGTATTCATTGTTTACAGGATGACTTCAAACAATTCTCCAAATTTTTGGGTAAATGGACTATTCGGCCATGATAATTTGGGTTATGATAAATTTGTGGCTCATTCAGGCAGTAACATCGTGATTTCTGGGGCTGATTCGGCACATAATTGTGTTTATTTAGGACCTGCATCAAGTTTGAATGATTTTTTGAGTCTTGGAGATTACAGTGAGAATGATCTTGGTGAATTGAATAAATGGCATTGCTTGTCAGTTCACTGGGACAATAAATCGTCTCCCAAGACAGAAAAAAGCAAGATATATTGGAACAGAAAGCATATTGGTGATTTTACCGCTGACAATAGAACAGGAAATAACACAACAGTTTTTGGTGGATTAGATCCTACAACCGACGTAGCTCCTTTGAATGGCAATATAGCTTTTTTCTGTGTCTATTTAGATTTCATTCTTGACGAAAAAACGATATTAGACCATCATGCTGTATTGATGCAAAGATATAATATAACGTAAGTACATATGTTTATCAAATTATTGCTTGAATATGTGAGATACAATTTCAAAAGTACAAAAGAACAATTTCCAGATATAAATGACAAAACATTAAAATCAGCGCTTGTTTACCGATATGTGCATTTTTATTATCTTGAGAGAGACATATCCATATATGAAATTCTTGAAATCGAGGGTTCTGATTCTTTGGGTCTTATCGGACCAGGAAGCGGCAGACTAACTCGTTTATTGGAATTCATTTTCGGCTGGTCTGATGTATTTTCCAATCACGCTATACTTCATGATGCATTTGGTAGGTTTTACACTAGATTCCATGACGGCAATGGTTACACATATTGCATTAATAGGCATGTGCCTGATTTCGTCAAAAAAAGTCCGTTATTTGGTCATTTGACGGGACTCATTTATTGTGCATTCAAACGATTGACAATCTAAACTATATATATGGCAGATCGAAAAAAGAGAATATTCAGCTGGAACCATATTTCAGACAGATTGACAGAAGATCAAGTTGATGAACTAAAGAGCTATTATAAGGCATACCATAGAAAGTGTTGGGCTTACAAACAGGCTGTTAAACGCTACAAAAAATTCAAACTTATTGGTAATACTATTTCTGTCCTAACTGGTACTGGTGGAATTATTAGTGCTGTTGTAACTGGCGGTATAGCCTTAGTAGCAATAAGCACTTGTGCTTTTTTAATCAAGTCTTACATGGATTTCCAATCACTGGATCTTAAAATACAAAATTGCACATACGCATACCAAAGTTATCAACATCTATTGAATTCAATAAAAGACATGTTGAGAAGCGGTGATTTTCAACCATCGTTTCACACAGAATTAAAAAATGTAGATGATTTTGTGGCTGATGTTTGTCCTAGTGTTGATAAGTTCTACACTAAATATAATGACAAATTCATTCCTTAACTATTACATCGATTTTATCAAATGTCAATGACAGGATGTCTTTCCAAAATAGTTCATATGATTGAAGTGTCTTTCTGGATTTACTCGTCTTTACCTTTTCAAAAGGAAGATCAAGCATTTTAAATATTTGTTTCAAAATGAAATTTATGTTAATCATACGCTTTCTGTCTATATTCACAGATTTTACGACCTTACCAATTTCATCAAAAATTCTCAATATCTTATCTCTATTTTTCACGGTTATCTGAAAACCATTTTTTACAGCAATGTTGTTGATTATGTTTTCAATATGATATTTTCTTTGGTAAACACTTTTACGATGAAATCTATGCTTATTTGAGTGAAAATCAACATATTCTATTAAAGGTGTGTAACCTTGAACTGTTCCGCATTTTTTACAAACTATGATATTATCTTTCACTATCTCTGGTTGATCGCAACATTGATCTGTTTTTTTTGATTGCTTGCTTATTTGTTTATCACAAAATGGACAAATTACTTCTTCCATATTAATTAACTCTTCATGAAGTTCTTTACAACTCATTATACTATTATATGAGATATTATTTTTAAAAACATATAGTTCCAAAATAAATTTGGCGTTGGATCCATTCTACCTCGCCACGGCATAGATTCGCAGAAATATAAAACATATAGATTTCCAAGAATATGAGACCGAAAATACGAGATCAAAAATACAAGACCAAAAATACGAAGCCATTATATGGAAAGTAGTATAGAGTTGGGTTGGTAAGAGAACATTTTTTGCAAAAAATGTGCTCTTACCCCCAACTCCTATACTACTGACGTTCTTATAAAAAGGTTCTTATGAAAAAATATAAAAAAAGAGTGTATGTGGGTTGAGTTTGTAGTGGTTCATTACTCCGCTGCCACGAGAGGTTTTTCTCCGGGTTCTCCGGTTTGCCTCTCTGCATGCACAAAAACCAATACTTGATCGCATTTGATTTTGATCCCAAATTTAATTTTGCCCCAGCGCTAGAAGACTTGGCACTTAAAGTTCATTAATATTAGTATTATTCTCAGGCACTGCGGTATGAGCCACAAAACACTAAGTACTATAATTACATGCCTTTTTTATACAACAATAGTTAGAACAACTCAGTACTTTTTGTCCCATTTCCTTGTAACCATTGCCGGGGTGGGAATTGAACCCTCACCATCACTTGTCTCGCCAAAGGGCATGTCGCTGCTGCGGACATCGTTGTACATATGTGTGCTGACAAAATCTGACAAAATCGGGCTTGAATTTCATTGCCTAACTTTTAACTATCTTCTGTTTGTCTGCCAAAAGGCAAACTATTCAAATTAGTTTTTTTCTATGAAACGTTTAAGAAATGCTCCAATTCCAGTTACAGAGTACAAACAAATTCAAGATTCTTCTCAGTCAATAATTTATGCTTGATGATATGATTAAAAAAAGAGTACATTAATCCCAGTACCTAAGGCGATAATGCATTAAATTAAAAATCAGTTTAATCAAGAGAGGATGACTCTACATTTTATTATCACTTTGTGAAGGTGCTAATCATAGAAAAATGATTAATGAAAATGATTTTAATATTAAAGGCAGTGTCACGCTATTTCAGTGAAACTTCAAAACACTAAAATACGTCTTAGCATGAATCAAGACCAAAAAGCAATAGTGTAGTTTTGCGCACTGAACCTATTTAATTATTATCCTGCGAAATCGTGCGGAATATTGCCTAATACTTAGCCGACAAGGGGCCGTAAGCCGAGTTGGCTAAAATCAGGCGATATTTCGCAAGATTGAGTAGGATTATTGTCTTTTATTATTCAACACATTGATGACAAAGCACGATTTTCTTCGTTGATTGTAAAAGAAGGTGGAAAAACTACCATTTTTCTCCGCGACACACAAAATTACGTATATCGCATAATATCTGTTGAGTACGCACGACGAATATTGAGCGCGCTATGACCATATTTGGACATTATCACAGATTATGATTCAACACATCACGCGTGACAATGTCCAAATTTGGTCATAGCGCGCGCGTACTCAACGTATATCCTGCGATATACGTAATAGACCACTTCGGAAAATACCATAATACTCTTTGTTTGTCACCCCAAATTTTGCATAAGCATTGTTTCCAGTTTCTCCTGGGACTTACAACTGTCTCAAGAGAAAACAAAAACAATGCTTATGCAAAATTTGGGGGGACAAACAAAGAGTATAATGATATTTTCCGAAGTGGCCTATTTTGTGTGTCGAGGAAAAAATGGTAGCTTCTCCAGCTTTTTTTCCCAATAAACGTAGAAAATCGTGCTTTGTCATCAATGTTGAATAATAAAAAACACAATCATACTGCTCAATCTTGCAGAATATCGCCTGATTTTAGCCAACTCGGCCTACGTTGGCTAAGTATCAGGCGATATTCCGCGCGATTTCGCAGGATAATTGTTAATTATTTGCATCCATGGATGGAAAGATGGAAATGGATTGAAACTTGAGAAAACTGGCCAATAGCTCTTTGTGCAATAAATATATTTCATATCTGCCAGGAATGTTGTACCTGTGAGTGAAAGTACTAATTTTTGACCTAAAAACAGCAAATTTAGCATGACAGTGCCCCTTTAACTTTTTAGTCAGTCGGTGGCTAAGCGAAAATACTTCAGAAACGCCGTGTTACATATTGCAAACAGTGGCTTTCATCAGTAACAGGATGTTTCATCTTGTTGATATGACAGGACTGTAGTTAATATTTTTGGAAAACCCCATACGGTTATCATCAAATTGAATAGGAGTGGGATAATATTCGAATTAGTTTCACCATCCTTGTCTCTCAGAATTTTGATATACAAAGTGCATGTTATGACTAAAAAGCTAAAACAAATAGTGGAGCTTCCCCTTTAGAACAAAACGCGATTAGTCGGCTGAAAACTAAAATGGATTCAAAGTGTGAAAAATAGCTGCGATCGGCTGGAAGATTTTCACTCCGAAATATTGAAAATTATCAGAATTCACATTTGCATATAATTTGCAAAGAAACACACTTGGCGATCCTACTCACAAGTGATCACTCTTGTGATAAGTTAGAAAGTTAAAAAACTAGAGAATCCTCTCACACAAACTCCTAGTCGAAGACATTATGTTTTTCTTTTACCTCAAACTGACTCAGCTGTAAGGTTGAGAAATCATTACTGATGACTGACCGAGTGTATAATGCTGATATAATCTTGCTCAATCTTGCCTCAATTGTCCCCGCGGCTGCAATTGAGAAAAAAAGACCACTGGGGATTCTGATAAGACGGAAAAACTTCCAACAACTCTTAAATTCACGGCATCCAAGAGAGCAAATAAAAAAAAACGAAATTTGGATAAGAAGAGATACATATTTCCCTCCTAGTAATGATTCTCTCTCTTTTATTTCTAAAAAATATTTTAATGTCTAGTCATTAGCGGATAAGGCGGTGTCTCTCTATTAAACCACATTGAAAAATCAATAGCGTGCAGTATTGTTGTCTATCAGTTTTCTACGTCATTTGCGGTTTATAAAACAAAGAAACGTTAAGTTTCGGGATCAGTATTGCTTGAAGCGCTGCAATACGTAGGCAGATGAACTTCTCTCACAAACACTGAGAACTCAGGTTTAATTTGAAAAGGCAGAACGAACTTAGAACAAGCGGGTCTTCCTTGACTTCCTTGGAGTCGGTAGTAATTTTTATTGGCAGAGACGAAGATTTTAGAATTACCATGACACAGCAGAATATTGGGAATGCAACCTTACACGTAAAGACGTGTTGCAGTGATTTAGAGATTTTCTTCAGCAATGCAGATGTTGATATACTTTCTCTGTCAGATTCAATTCTTTGTCTTGTTAACGCGGTCTTTAGCTTTGTAGCCGTGTTTGCCAACATCATTGTTTTTTACGCTTTATACAAAGCTACTTCGCTGAATTCAACATCCAAGGCGTTACTTTGCAGCCTAGCTCTCTCCGATCTGGGGGTTGGTGCAATTGTTCAGCCGCTCTTCATCGTGTACAGATGGGCGAAGATTCAAAACCGTCTTGAAGACGAGGCCTGTACAGCAGGAATTATCGCTCATATTGAAGGCAGCCATCTTTCCGCTGTTTCCTTTCTAACAATGACAGCCATAAGCGTGGACCGTCTACTCGCTTTACACCTTCGAATCAAATATCAAGCAACTATCACGCTAAAAAGGACTCTGGTTGTTCTTGCTTTGATATGGGTCTCAGGCGGCTTGTGGGCTAAATCATGGAAAAAAAATCAAGACGTGTACAGCATATTCAGCATCATTTATATTCCAGTTTGTTTCCTTGTTGCCTTTCTATCTTACTTCAAGATATACCTTGCCCTGAGAAAACATGCATGCAAGATGGGAGGACATATCAATCCTTTGAAATGCAAAAGAAAAACGAATGACATGAACTTTTCTCGTTACAAAAAATCTGTCGTCAGTATGTTTTATTTATTTTGCGCCTTTTTGGTCTCGTTTCTTCCTTACTTATGCCATAAACTTGCAGTGATCATATCCGGATGGAATACTACTACCTCTGTTTTGTTTAGTGTCGGCTTAACCATGGTTTATTTGAACAGTTCGCTTAATCCTTTGATTTATTGTTGGAGAATATCAGAAGTGAAGCAAACAGTCCTTCAAGTTTTGTGCCGATGCAAGGGTCGCCGTGACTCTGTGATCCAGCCGAATAAGGTCACATTTTCTTCGAATAAAAGGCAGGTTAAACTTTTGCTGCCCAGACCACCTGAAAACGTGGCTGTGTAGCTTTTGGCTGTCAAAATTTTCTTGGTGTGGCTGAGAGACCTGAGAGCATGGCGGCATACAACATTACCTCACCGATTGCCACAACCCTCGGCAATCAAAAATTCAAAATGGTCAAAGATATTGATTTATCGATTAATTCAACTCAGTAAGTTTGTAGACTTCTGTGTATTGAAGCACTGTGTTGACAACCGAGTTAATTGGGAATCAATATCTTGGGAAGGAAACAATTTGAAATATTGTATTGTCACCCTCTGGATACAGGAAGTGCGGTTTGTCATTCGCTTATTTGGGCAAACACGATACTGTACAATCAATGATATATACATTTCATGCAAGTATCACAATAAAAAGTAAATAAACAATTCAAGCTAAATTAAATATCTGTGTCGGGTTCACGAGTTTCAAGAAATAAAAATGTTTCACTTTACAAAGTAAAAACTCGTTACTGATATTGTATTGACTCCAACTGACCCGGAATTGCCGTGGTCATTCAATTCAATTCAATTCAATTTATTTGTTTATTACTGGGTTGCCGTATGGCAATCCCAGTCTAAAAGTGGATGGCATTTGTTCGGTGTTATTTTTCTTTTTTTCTTCCGTGTCGGTAAAATTCTTGCCTGTCACTCCCCTGGTAAGTGGTATCTTTGTGCATAGAGCCTTCTGCGCGTAGTCTTAGGATCGACAGGGTAGTAGATTTCTCTGGTGGACATAGTAGAATCATTAACCTATTGTAGCCTGCAATGGCGTCGAAAGTCATGTAACACGAATGGCGTTTTATTGGATCCTTAAACAAAATATACCCTTATGGAGCTCAATAATGGAAAGTCAGTTGGATAAACTAGGCAGGCGGTGAAAACCAACACCTGGAATCTCAAAAGCGACGAGTAATGGACTTCGACAACAATCTGTCGCCCGTCGAGCAGAAATCAAAGTGAGCTGCATTTCTAAAATAATATTTACCAAGTGTGCTGTTATGTAGAACACTGAGACCAAATGGAAAATTCTCTGGTAACTTATTGGTTGCAAAGACAGAGAACGAATCGAACACCTTAAGTGGATCTGTGATTCACTCTGCACAGTCTTCAGGTAAAAAAAAGAAATGGAAATGTGACAGCCAAGAATTATTTGAAAGAAAGCTTGTCGTCTATTTTGTGCTTCATTATTCAAAGAAAAGGTTCTTCATGGAAACGGTTTGATCCTGAAATTTTAGTTTGTTGTAATATCGCGCATATTTGACACGATTGAGTTTTTTCTCTTCACGCACGTAATGAAATAGGAAGGGGTTTTTGCCTCTAATAGCAAATATGTTGTTTGTTTCAAAAAATTGTTCGCTGGAAAAGGTGGCCTTTATGAATTCATCATGTTTTATGATATGTGTGCTGGATAGTTTTTATGGCAATAGTAAAGCATTTTCTTGTTATTCAAGGAAAATGTTCTTCAGGAAAGGGTTTGAACCTGAAGTACATGGTAATTTGACACGATTGAGTTTCTTGTCTTCACGCACGCAATGAAATAGGAAGAGGTTTTCGCCTCTAAGAGCAAATATGTTGTTTGTTTCAAAAAATTGTTCGCTGGAAAAGGTGGCCTTTATTAATTCATCATGTTTTATAATATGCGAGCTTAACTGGATAGTTTTTATGGCAAAAGTAAAGCATTTTCGTGTCAAAATGAGGTTAGCGTTTTTCTGTTGTGCTAACTTAATTAAATATAAATATACATTCTGCCTCGTGAGTTTGTTATTCTCGTTAATGGCGTTTTAGTGCATCTTATGTTGTTTGTTTCAATAAAATGTTTCGGTGGAAAAGGATTCTGTGATATTTTCTGCCTTTGTGAATTATAATATCATGTTGTGTATTGAATTTTCGAGCTTAAGGTTGAAACGTGATACGGGAGGATATTTTTAGTATTGCTGTGTAAGCAGGAAAGGTTTCATGAAAATAAACAGATCTGTTGGAAGCGTGCTTGAGTTTCAACAAAATGAGCCCCAAAATCAGCAAAAAATTGTGACGCCGGTGAATAATAAAGTAGCTGCTATTTCCAAAATGATGGAATTACCTGGTGATAAATAACCTCGTCTTGGAGAGTAAATTTTTGACTTTGCAGAAACAATGGTGGGCGATTGTGATCTTTGTTTTGCATTCGCTCATTTATTGTCAAACTTTACAGAAAAAGAAACTTACTAAAACCCGGTATCTTGCCATCACTTGACACAGATGCTTCACTGTTTGGCAAGTAAACATGCCGCGGTAACTTAATCACGGCGCCCGCTGAATTCCGGCGATGTCACTTTCGATTTGCGATTTATTTGTGCAGCCAAAACGTACAATGACAAAATTGAACGTAGCAAAAATCTCCCAAAATGTTTGTCGCTGATCGTAACTGTTTATATTCTATATTCACGGTTCAAAATTAATGTTGTTTTCATGTTGTAAATATGTTATTCTCGAGCGACCGTCCTGGAAACTTCCTTCTGCTCTTTCTAAAAACTGTGTATCAATTTACTTTTGCATCAATATTTGTTTTTGCATAAAGCAAGCTAACAAAATCTGTACCTTGCTGAATTTGCAGCCCGTGGGCCAGTCACAATTAGCCAATCAGAGCGCGCTTTATATCGGCTACAAACCCCAACTTGAAAAAAATTGCCTGGAACGCTGCACGTACCACAGGCAACCCAGTGTACCCTCACGGAGGGTCTAGTTTTCATTAACTGGGGTATAATAATACATTTTACAACAAATTGGTCGTTGGGTGCCCCTGTGTATAGGTGTTCAAAATTATATGCTTTTGAGCCATCCGTCAGTTGTAGTCGGGAACGTGTTGCGAAAGCAGAAATTGTCAGGAAGAATATTTGTTGCTAACCAGTATCTGTGCAATTCGGAATTAATTCAGTTGGATATCGCCACAGAAATCGAATAAAACCTATCATTGAATCGCTACAATAAAGATCGAGATAACTTATACGATTTGTGGTCTACGTTCACCCCGAAGTCTGCTAACCGGTTTTTGACAATTATTGATAGCGAATATATCAATTACGTCACCTTCGCCATTTTTTTCTGTCAATATATATGCCAACCAGAGCTTTTGGATTATTTTGATCCAGTATTTTACTACAGTTTTCCG
Source organism: Montipora capitata (assembly GCA_949126865.1). Taxonomy (NCBI): domain Eukaryota; kingdom Metazoa; phylum Cnidaria; class Anthozoa; order Scleractinia; family Acroporidae; genus Montipora; species Montipora capitata. Next base: position 1,084,607 of record OX421452.1, on the reverse strand, counting down.
AAAAAAAGATCAAGATTTTAAAATCTGTGAAATTAAAGCAACAGGTTGTCTCTTCTGAAGTGTTAGTCCCTGCAATCGATGTAAAATGTAATTTTACCTAACAAATAAATGCAAATCACGGGGAAATGCTAAATATAATGACCGAGCTCCTGTAGGGGGACTGGAAACTAGACATTTCAAGGCCTTTTTCTCAAAAACAAGCCGTACGACCAGCGTTAAATTTTTGGGAATTAGTAAACAATATGAAGACGAAATTGTTAACATTTCTTTAAAATGATCTATCAGACAGTTTTTCAGTTATTATCAAAATAGACGAAAATTGTCGTTTTTTTTTTTTCCATTTGCGAAAAACCTGTCTGACAGATTTAACTATTTCTTCCTATACATGATTTTTCTTTCTCGCTAAGGAAATCCTGAAATGTTAAGGTGGGGTCGTATGGCTAGTTTTTGAGAAAAAACCCTTCGAAATGTATAGTTTCCAGTTTCCTGATTTGCATTTATTTGTTAGGTAAATTACATTTTATATCAATTGCAGTGATCAACTCTTCAGAGAGACATCCTGTTGCTTCAATTTCACACATTCCAAAATCTTGATCTTTTTCTTCGGAAACTGAAGCAAGCCATCTTTTAGCATTTGAAAATGCTGATCTTGCAACCTCCTCATTTTTCCTGGTTTTGCAACTTTACTCGTTTATATCTCTGCTTCCAGAAGGTCATGATTTCTTTTTATTTTTTTAATGTTAGCTTATATTAATTAAAAAGTACAGTACAAGTACACTGTACATGGAGACGCATTGGACACAGAAAGAACCGAATAAAATCATCCCACCAAGAAACAAAATCTTACTTGAACAGTCTACATGTACATGTACTGTACTTGTTCATATAGCGTACTCTGTTTGTTACAGTACTGTACGTGTAAAATGTTCTTCATTTTATATCTGCTTCAGCAAAAGATTGTGCAAAAAATAACAAAATCTAAATGATAATGTACATACTCTTGTATTTTTGTTCAGTATTTTAAAATACATATAACTACGATTGAATGACACTAATGAATGTCTTTTTCTTCCTATTGTTTATTCGAAAATACCAACGTTTGTCAGTTTACGTTAATGATTGACCATTTCGATTAAACTATTGTATGTCTCTAATACGCCATTGATTGTCATACTATGCAATTGATTTTCTAATGGCGTTAATGATTAACCATTGCGCGAGATTGAAAGTATACTTGTTACCTGTGATTGTCCAAAGGTGCAATTGTTTATCCGTTTATGCTATTGAATGTTAATACATATGCAAATAGCGTTATTGAAAGTTCGTTCGCGTTAATAGTTTCAACTGTTGACGCAAATGAATGTATATTTTGCTTAAATGAACAGCAAAAGGTGTAATAACTGGTACGAAAGTCTGCGTTGTTCAAGAGTGTCCCAATCAAGCTGTTTTAACAAGGGAGACTGAACCAGCATTCGAGTTCTTATCGGCCGCGGTTGTAAATTTCGGGCCGCGAGAGCCGTTTGTGTTTCTTTTTGTGACCATTGAGTTGTTAACATGGATGTTATATTGACTATGTCGTTGGCACTTGGCGATAGCTACTATTAGTACGTAATATAGGGAAGATATCGTTGACGTCATCTATTGTCATTGACTGTCGAGACAAAAGGTCTTTTGTTCCTGTGGTTAACACATTTGAATAACAAAAGCAATGTTTGCAAACAGATATTCTTCCCTATATAAAAACATCAATTTATTGTACGTATTAATAAGATTAACAGCATATGGGTAGACTTCACTTAAGAGACAGATCGAGCATTTAGAAGGAACAGTTTGTATTGTTTATAAAAATGGTTATAAGATAGTTTGTTTAATTCTAAAGGAATTGTTTCTCAGAGTTTTAAATTAGTTGCAAGTCTGGTATTATAGCTATGGATCTCACAGGCTAGTTTCCCTGCTGGTAAAGGTCTCCTTGATTTGCGTTCGCTGGGCTGACGAGTATGCGAAAAGAGACCTAAGCCATGGGTCGGAACTCTTACAGTTGTACGGGTCCGCAAATGATCCCAGAACCGCAAATGATCCCCAAACTGTACCGCAAATGATACCAGGACCGCAAATGATCCCATATTGGACCGCAAATGATCTCGGACCGCAAATGATCCCCATTTTGGACCGCAAATGATCCCGAAAAAAAATTGAGGAATGGCATGGAGGGTGGAATGGTCTGGATAGAGAAATGTTGTTTCTGACGAGTGAGCTAGCGCATAAGACTGAAATAACTATTTGTCGGCACGAGATACACGTGGTTATTATCTAGGCTTCCGAACCAACCGGGTTCTTTCGTTTCGTTTAATTTTTTCTTTGTTTAGTTTTCTTTTCTAGGTACCATGCATCCAATGTGGTAGGATCGGCTGTTCTCATTTCCTTTTTGTAAAGCCTTCGATCGTAGGATGGGCTTCTAATCGCTTGGAGCTTGAGCCTTGGTTCCTACCCAGATATCCTGCACATTTTTTCCCCACAGGGTTTTTTTCTGGCAGGTTTTTTTCTGGCCTCCGTTCAAACCGCATTTGCTTTGTTAGCGGTTGCTCAGCTCTACTTGTTTTTTGTAATTTACGTTTATATTGTACGTCTGAGTTGATGATCCCTAGCCTAACAGGCAGCCTGACTGGCACAAAGCTTATAATGTGAGCTTATTTGGGCAAGTAGGCCAATATGGCCTGTTTATCTTATAGTCAAATGCAATGACGGAGCTGTTGTTCTCCAGCCTAACTGGTACGAAGACTGATTGCTTGTTCGGAGTAGTAGGCTATATATATTGCGCAATAATTTACGTGTTGTGGCTCATCAGCCCTACTGGCACTTGTAAACGACTTGTACGTGCGGAGATAGCTGTATCCTTGGTTGCTTTTCAAGGATTTGTTACGTAGTTTGTAAATTGTTTGCGTTATATAGAGTTCGGGTTGGTTCTCGCCAGGCGCTCCAAAAATAAACTTATCTGGTTCAGCGATGCTGTGTTGCTATTTGTTGTGGAGTGGAGACAATTAAAGTTTAATGTGAAGAGCGCTTTTATTCAAACCATTTTACAATGCAATGCGCCTTACCGTGGCCACCCAACAAACTTTCACATTTGACTGAAGGGGTAGTTTCTAAAGAAACTGTGGTGCTGCGTCGGTGGGGAAGTAGTATACAAAAATTTGGTTTTATCAACGGAGTTGATAATGTAAATTGGCCACCGTACAGAGATTCTAAAAGCTGACGTTTCGAGCGTTAGCCCTTCGTCAGAGCGAATCCGCTCTGATCGAATCTTCGTCAGAGCGGATTCGCTCTGACGAAGGGCTAACGCTCGAAACGTCAGCTTTTAGAATCTCTGTACGGTGGCCAATTTACATTATCAACTCCGTTGATAAAACCAAATTTTTTCACATTTGACAATTACGTGTAAATGCGTCAACTCAACAACCCATGCAACGGTGTTCAACTTACAGCTTTGCGAACTTTCCAATCAGGCGTGACTGTCAATCAAATTCACACATCCTGATTGGCGGACAATTTCTAAAAAACTTTGTTAGGTGGCCACGGCACAGTTAATCGAGGGACTGGTTATGAAACCTTAAAACCTTTCAAAAGCGAGAACAATGTCGCAATCGATGTTGAATTGACCGAGACCCTGCACAATCTTTTGTTTTCGCTTCGCACGGGTTCGCAAACTATATAAGTCTCTGCTTAAGAGCCAGAAGGCTCATCAGGCCGGCGCTTATCTCCGGTTTCAGTAGCATGAAGCGACTAGGAGTATTTATACTCCCCCCTGGATGGGATGCTAGTCCATCGCAGGGTTACCCCCACCATTACGCCGGTACCCATTTATACACCTGGGTGGAGAGAGGCACCGTGAGAGTTAAGTATCTTGCCCAAGAACACAACACAATGTCCCCGGCCAGGCCCCGAACCCGGAGTCGAGCGCGCTAACCATGAGGCCACCGCGGCTCCCACTCGCAAACTATATACGCATAATTAAATCGAAGGATTTGATTGGTTATCTTCTTCAAAAAAGGTGTTTTGTGCAGGGTCAAGGCCAAAAATACGGACAAAAACATGAAACAAAACAACTTGTCGAGTTTCATAACCATCTCCATGCATTAACTATGGCCACGCTAAGGCGCGTCGCACTGTAAGTCAGGCCTAAAATAGTCTTCCAGAAAGACTGAATTTTGTTTCTTGCCTCGCTGTTATAAATTTGCCACATTTTAATTACCGGACACAATCATCAAAAACTAACTTGGACGCAGTTCTAAACTGATTCTGACCAGGGGCCCGTTTCTCGAACCCTGCGAGCAGAGTCTCTTTCGATCTTCCTAGAAAAATCGGGTCTGCCAGCGGCCTCGATTCAGGGACATTTCGTATTGAGCATGAAAATGTATTTGGGTGTCAGTCACGCATAACCAGTAACTGCAAAACCACGAAACGATTACAAACAGTAGAGACACGCAGAGTTCGAGAAACGGGCGCCTGGTCACAATCAGTTTAGAACTGCGTCCAAGTTAGTTTTTAATGATTGTATCCGATAATTAAATGTGCCAAATTATAACATCGTGGTCAGAAAACAAAATTCAGTCTTTCTGGAAAACTAGAATGAGACAGAAACCTGTGTGAGCCATTTAAAGTGATTTTTAATTAAAAAAAATAAGCGCTCTTCACATTAATTCTCTGTCCAGACCATTCCACCCTCCATGCCGTTCCTCAATTTTTTTTCGGGATCATTTGCGGTCCTTGTATCATTTGCGGTACAGTTTGGGGATCATTTGCGGTTCTGGGATCATTTGCGGTCCTGGGATCATTTGCGGACCCGTACTCACTTTGAACTGCCGTCCACGACCTTGGATGCCACTGTTGAAAACGCATGCTCCGTGATATGTTCGCTGACTGTGACTTGAGCCCACTGTTTCTTGCACATTCGTGATTGAATCCGTTTTTACATACCATCCTGGTCTCAAGTGTTGGGACAGTTCACAGCACATGATGACTTCACAGGCAACAGGCAGCCCTTTCTTAATAGACCTTATTCACGATAGCCGCCATGTTGGATTTGCTATTATCATGCAAATTAGCGACACACTTCCAGGGCCGTAGCCAGAAAAGAGTGAAGACTGAGGCAATGTCCATGAAAGAATTTTGACTGAGGCAGTGTCCGTGGTTAAATTCTCTTCCTAGGTATTTAGAGTGTTTATGACGACTATAAACAATAAAACGAAAAACAAATTACTGAGGCAAGTGCCTCGGTTTGCCTGTTACTAGCTACGGCCCTGACTTCTGAGGGGGCAGACAACACAAGTTTGAGAGGTTATAACGAACATCTTAGCTACACAGATGATTTGTTTCAGGTTCATTGAATGTTTATTACCTAAGCAGTAAAATACAATCATTGAACAAGTTACTTCGACGTTTTTTTAGTGAAAACGAAAAACGAAGTAGAAAGTCAAAAAGTCAAAGGCAATCAAAAGATATAAAATTATTATAAAAGGTACTTAGCTCTAAATACTAAAATGGACTTTTGCAATGTTATTTCAATATTTCGACTAGCCGATTTTCAGCAATTTGCTTTTTTTCGAATGTTTGCCCCCCAGCATAACACATGGCTAATTGGCATCACAATTTGAAAACCAACATGGCGGCCATCGTGAATAAGGCCTATTAAACCAAGACCGTGTAAACACGCCTGTGCCCCCCTCCCCCCTGTCAATGTTGATAAAGGGTGCCCACACAACATCACTCTCGTCCGCGCGCAGAGTCCGCTTTTCTTTTGGCCAGCACCAAGAACACAGACTCTGGCCACTTCCAATTTATGCGCAGTCGTAGTGAAGGTCCATTTTTGTAACCGTTGACAACCACTTTTGTTTCAAATTTCTGAGCTTGCATAGACGATCCGGAAGTCCGTGATATAAGGACGTCTTGCCATGGAAGCGGGCCAGAGTCCGTGTTCTTGGTGATGACCAATATAGAAAAGAGGACTCTTGGGACGCGATTGACACAACCTGTGAAGTATCACGTGAGGATTCGGTCTCTTAGTAACCGCCTCGCATGCTCAACACAGTGAGTTTCGACCCATTCGCCCTTGTCACACGGCGGCCATATTGTCCCGGGAGACCAAAAAAGCTTTGTTTTACCTCGCCAAGCCTCGCAGTGGAAACCATGGGGGTGAGGCTTGGCGTGGTAAAACAAAGCTTTTTTGGTCTCCCGGGACAATATGACCGCCGTGTGAAAAGGGCGGCAGTGGTCTCGACTCTCCATCCAGCGAACGCAAAAGAAGAGACCTCTGCTGGCAGAGAAAGGCTAATGTAAGAGTCCCAGAAAGCAATGCTGGGATGTTTGTGGGGTCAGCAACAACTTTCCTAACCTGGAAATTAGGGTGCTTTCCACTGACCTTTATATTCCGGACTGAGAATGCGTGTAATGATGATTAAGAACGGTATGTCTGGCATTTTGAAGCTACAAGGATAATAACGATATTTTTAAAATTGCATTTTAGCGGGTGTTTGACAATAATATGAATCTCCGTAAAAACGAAGGATTTCTAACTTCTATTCCACGTCCAGGTGAAAGGCCTGCACGCCCGAAGGGAGGTAGTCTCCCTCGCAGTCGTTCTTTGGATGTCACGCAACGTTCCCCCAAAAGGCAAGGGAACGTTGCGTGACATCCAAAGAACGGCTGCGAGGGAGACTAGAAGGGAGGTTGAGGCGAGGAAAACAGTGGCTGTTGGGAAGTATGTCGACTCAATATTACACCTACATAACGTCAAGCGATAACTAAGATGGCCGGTGTATCTGTCGTACGACCGTGTTTCGAGTTTTCAAGGATTCTCCGATTCTCGTGGATAATTGGAATCATTGCTCACACAACTTATGTGTTTATTAAGAGAGTTTGTGAGAAAGGTGTGGAAGCCTCTCCAAGGAAAAAGTTGATGAGGCAAACGGTTCCCAGAGTACTTTTCTTTCCAGACAGACATCTTGCATGTAGACAGCTACTACTGGAGGGAACCTGTAATCGACGAAATTGCCAATTTGCACACGAAGACACCTCTTTGAGCAAGCTGATAAAAGTACTTTTGGAGGCCAAACAAACTCTCGATGTTTGCGTGTTCACAATCAATTGTCGAGAGCTTGCAGATGCTGTTGTCTTACTCCACAATAATGGCGTCGTTGTTCGAATTTTGACTGATGATGAACAGATGGGATCGACTGGTTCTCAGATCGAAAAATTTAGGAGAGAGGGGATTCAAGTACGACATGATCTGTCTTCGTTCTTCATGCATCACAAATTTGCTGTCATTGATCGAAAACAAATTTTAAATGGCTCATTTAATTGGACAAAACAAGCTGTCACAGGAAATCGGGAGAACGTTGTGATCACAAGTGATGAAGACATTGTCAGAGCTTTTTCAGATGAATTTGATGCCCTATGGGAGAAGTACGATCCATGTAAGAGAATACGACAAGTTTAGCCAGTTGTTTACAGCTTCCGTTTTATTTTTTAATCATTGTTTTTAGGTTTTTGTTTATATACTCACTGTGAATGGATTGAGGACCAAAGCGTTTTATTGCTTTTTTAGACAAAGATGTTGAAGTATGCATGTACAGAAAGATCAATGTTGAGTGGTTTGTGAGTAAAGTAGGGGTTCATAAAGACAGTTACTCCTTGGATGGCAAATGAGGCTGCTGAGAGCTTTCTCTTCATGCAAGCCTTTCACTTCTTTAGTTATGTTAGAACCGACGGGTCTAATCTGCAGGTCATTGTTTCACCAATACAGCAAGTATCCTAACCATTCTTAAAAGCTAACCTTAGGCCTAAAAAAAATAGACCTAAGGTTAGCTTTAAAGAATGTTTAGGATACTTTCTGTATTGGTGAAACAATGACCTGCAACCCACAACCTGCAAATTAGACCCACCGTGTTAGAACAACTTGCTTTGTTCTAAACTGTAGGAGAGCCTGCCTTTTATTTCCATATGAATGGTGCTGTATGCCTTGTTCTTCAAACCAGAGGTGACCCAAACTCATAATCCAATAGACCTTTTTACCGATACGGCGGCCATTTTGATTTCTATTGTTTCGAAAGACATTATGCCCAGGGGGCACATACATATGGGCATCCCATAATGGCTATTCGAAACAATAGAAATCAAATGGCCGCCGTATCGGTAAAAAGGTCTATTGCTCAGTCAACATAACGATTTGTTGGGTTTTTATGGGAAACGTGAAATGCTGAAAAAAATCAGCTATTCTTAGTTTACAGTGATGAAAAAAGTAAAATAAACTTACTTTTACTGCACATTGTGCATGTTTCCCATATAAACCCAACAAATCGTTACGTTAACTGAGGATAATAATTAAGAGTTAGTGTTGCCTGTGTTCAAACAGTTCGGCTACAAGAACACAATTGAGGTTGGGTATTCTGCAGTTAAGTTACTCCTAACTTTGCTCCCACAATCTTATGTAAGAGTCAAGTCAGTAAACTGTAAACTGCCTGTTATTAGACCTGTTCCTTGAACTTTCCAGTTTGATAAATGGCAACAAAAAGTTTATTGTGGCATATTAGTGCAATGCATGTGTCTTTACTTATTCAAGTTTGCACTGCCTTGCACTGTACATGTATCTGTGAACAGAGCTGATTGCAAAGCAGCTTCCTCTGCATGTTACAAAGATATTGAGTGGCTCTTCTTCAAAAGCCCAGTTTTAAGTACATGTATCCATATAAAGTAAAAGGTACATTAATTAAAGTGCCCCTAACCCCAAAATATTTTTTTTGCGAAAATGAATCTTTGCACCTGTTCGAAACACATTGCGGCCATTTTATAGGCTTCGAAAGTTGCAAAAATCCAAGCATCTTTTGTTCATGACCGAGTCAGAAGGGGAGTGGGTCTATTCCTGATGTGACGTCAAAAACTGATTTACATTGCATTAACTCTTTGTAAAAATGCATGCAAAGTAGATTGTGACATCACATCAGGAATAGACCCACTCCCCTTCTGACTTGGTCGTGAACAAAAGATGCTTGGATTTTCGCAACTTTCGAAGTCTATAAAATAGCAGGATTTGTTAGAAAAAGGAAAAAAATGATCGCAATGCGTCTCGAACAGGTGCAAAGATTCATTTAAGTGAAAAAAATATTTTGGGGTTAGGGGTACTTTAAAGTACAACTACTTCTAGTAATCATTTCAATTTATTTTATTGAAAAGAGAAAAGATGAAATCTGATTAAAATTTCCACAGAGAAACCTAAAATTCAGTGTAAATAAAGCATAATTTCATCAAGTGGATTCAATTGTTGTGTTCCTACTATTCCTGTATCAAGCAATGACCTGGTTAAGGTCTCGGCAAAGGAAAATGAGGCACCTGCAGAAAAATAAAATTGTTGTGCCGCTATTTTTTGTATAGGGTCTAACTATATATATCATATTAAAGCTAATAGATTGAATTATTTGAATAAAGTTTACTTTTTTGGCATTTATATTGCCTTTTAGTTTTGAGGCCTCAAACTCAGAATGACCGAGTCTGCTGCAGAAGCTCCTGCCCCTTCACTTTATTGCGAAAACAACCACACTTTGTTGCATCTTAGTCATAGATGAATGCACTCCAGTACTGTGTGAGGAATTTTTGATATGTTAAGAATTGAAGGAGATATCCCGCATTATTAAAAGTCAAAACTTTCTTCTCATACTTAGGTAATTTGGGCAGAAGAAGTGCCATAAAATCAGTCTCCGAAGACAAAAGAAAAATTCCTCACACAGTATTTGAGATAGTACAATCATCTACTAGAACTGAAAATTTGGAAGAGATATGTTAAAACCCGTGGGGACAAGAGGTCTGAGAAGTTGTAATTTTGGCGTCAAAATACCGCTAAAGCCCAAGAAAATAGAGCTTGAAGATTTCACGTGCAGTTCACAGTCTGCTGAATAACTCCTCCCCCTGAACCAATCAGTATTTGGGCACAAGCCAAGCTGTCAATCATTTCTCACACATAGATTATGGCGGGAAACAAAGAAAGGCGATTTTAGCAGTTTTAAAATCAATTTTTCAGAATTTTTTCTTCGGGAAAAATTTTAATTAATATACTTCACAGCCCACCGATTCAAGATTTGCAAAAACAAGAAAGTTGAGTGAGACGCCCACATTTACCTTTACCAAGACCTTAACATCACACATTTCTTGCAGGATGCTTCCAATCCTTTATTTCTAGGCTATTGGGTAATACTGGGTTTGCCATCACATGGCAAAATACCTCATTTCAAAAAAGGGTGTGTAGCAAGTACTACAACTTTACACTGTCACAGGCAGTTTCTTTTTTCCACCACTAAATCTCCTTTTCCAGCTAAAAGAACAAAATAAATTTTATCTACAAAAAATAGACTAATGCCCTCCAAGAGGCAGCTTGGGAATTAAGTCTCATGATGAAATAGGAGCATATCCCTCACTGACTATTCTTCTTGCCTTCCATTCTACTAAAAAGAAACCAAGTGTTCCAAATAAGGAAGAAATAACCTGCAAAATGATAAAACAACTGTTACAAGAAAATTGCAATCACAGCTTCTTCTACGGTCATTACAATAACTGGTTCATTGTCATTCTAGCCTGCGTCACAGACAGACAAAACCGCCGGTACGGGATTTCGTGACGCATCCGGCTGCAACGCAGGCTATGTCATTCCAGTAATCATCAACATCACGACTGCTATGAGCAACAAGAGCTGGATTACAAACAGCTGTGAAAAATATTGACAGAATAACATCCCTACCAAAATTAAAAGTTGCCATCTGAGGGAAAGCTCTAAACTGTAGAAGAATGCAATTGCTGCTGTGAGAGACTAAAAAAATACAAGACATTTTTTAAAAATTGCATGAGGAATGCAAGGGTTATTTTAAGAGACTTAACAAAATATTATTATGCTAAAAAACATTCAATGAAATGGCAAGAACAAACCTGAACAAATTTAAAAAGGGCAAATGCTGGGGCACTATCATCTTCATAAAGAGACCCTAAAATGGAATAAATCTGGAAGAAAGAGTAACAGCCCAACTACAGTAAGTATGTAAAATACTGCCATAATTTCTTCTCTTGGCAGCCACCTTCTGCCTGACAAAATCATTGGGCAGGAGTTCCTCCATTTAACTGTTGGGATCAGGAATTCATAGTCCTTACCATGACATTATAATAATGATGACAATGAACTTCATTTCAGTGTCAAGTATATTTAGCGCTGAGGCACTAATCGAAGACAATTATTATTATTATACACAGAAAATCAAATCAGAGGTTGGCTTTTAAGGATATCAGTATTTAGTGTTTGAACAGGACTTCACATGTTCCGGGAAGCTATGACAGCGCAGAAACATTTGAACTTGTGGGAAGCTTTCTCCTCTCCAAACTCCAGGATCTTAATATAAACGTAGGACTTTACCGAGACAACGGACTAGCCATCACTAACGTGACACCTAGAGACACAGAGAACATCAAGAAAGAAATGTGCCGCATCTTTAATAATAACGGACTACACATCACCATAGAAGCTAACAAAGAAATAATCAACTTCCTTGACGTCACATTTAACCTAAACCGAAGCACTTACGTGTAACCATTTTACAAAGCCGAATACTTCACTGCAATACGTTCACCACGAGAGCAACCACCCACCAATCACCACAAAGAACATTCCCGCTGGCATCAACAAACGACTGTCGCCCCTATCATCTGACAAAGCATTCTTTGACCAAGCCGCACCTCCTTACCAGAAAGCACTCAACGAAAGTGGATACCACTACACCCTACAGTACAAACCAGCCAAAGCAAGCAAATGGAAAAACTGACAACACAACAACATCCTCTGGTACAACCGAGGTCCTTTTAGCAAGAACACCAGTACCAACATCGGAAACAAATTCCTCCCCTAGTAGACAAGCACTTTCCCAAAAATCAAAAGCTCAGAAAAATCTTCAACTGAAACACCATCAAGATCAGTTACAGCTGCATGAACAACACGAAACAAATAATCGACAACCATAACAAACGCATCCTAACTGCATCTATACAGACTGATGATACCACGGCCACCGCTACTGCAAAAGATGTAACCTCTGCCTCAAAGAAAAATTCCTAATCATCTGCTGACCCGAACTAGCTACACTAAACAAACGTAATGAACTGGTGTCTTCTTGCCGCTACAGAAACAAAGCCCCTCCTATGCAACTTAACTGTCAATTTCGCCCTGCATAAATTAGACAAATTATATTGTATGTAAGCGATGGTCAAGTTTATTCTCATTAAATCCCCTGATGAGTGGGCAACCACGAAATAGTCTTGTAGGGATGAACTTTTAGTTTATTTGTTTTTTTCTTCCATATATACTTCACTCTACTTCTATGTATTGAGCACTGTTTTACAAAAATCAAGTTTCACACTTTATATAATAGATACATGTATGTTATAATACTTGATTTCAGCTGATGCAGAACTGCTGACAGTCAAATGCCCAATAGAAGGACTAGAGTGAGAATACCCTGGAAGTACAATGTTTTATCAACTGATGACTTGACTAGGCATTTTATTACTATGTAGTTTCATAATACATGATAGTGTAGGCTATTTTATCTGAAGAGTGCTAAACCATTGTGTAGTACGAAACTATATAGTAATAAAATGCCTAGTCATTGAAGTCTTCAGTTGATAAAACAATTGTACTTCTGGTATATATATTTAAAACCTGATATGCACTCAGGCTTATGATACCAACAATGAGCATACTAATCCATCATTATTTTGCTACAAAATACCACAGTGACTGTACTTATATATAACAGACTACAAAAATGACACTTTAACTGAGTTAAAACAGTACACAAAATCACATAGGCATTTTTTTAAATTCCATTTTTACGGTTACATGTAGCTATATGCACGATTGACCAGCCGTTTTGTGCACCCACGTTCCTCCACGCACACCATGGCTGGATCACTGGTCCAGCCAATTGTATTTTCCACCAATCGGAAAGTCGCCTGTTTACCAAGTACAAAATACAATTGCGACGGGCGCTACGTCACAGACAAACAACGCGGACCAGTGATCCAGCCATTCGTTGGGAGGAGGACCATGTTAACCGCACTCACAAAACGGCTGGAAATCAAGCCTAGGTTAGGCACTGATTACAGATAAATTTATTATACCTGTGTATTAAAGCTACTATCACCAAAACCCAGCAGAAAGCCACAAATAACTGCCACAGGTAAACTGCAGAATAAGACAAAGCATTTTTTAGGGTCTGAGGCTGTTTTTAAAGGTTAGGTCATCAGATTTTCTGGCAGTTGCACTAACTTCAAATCTCACTCACACCACTGGTTTGATTGGTCCTGAATTCCACCCAGCAACATCACTTTGTAAATAGCCAATTAGTTGCTCATTTCTGGTCACATGCATGCAATGTCCTTAAAAATCATAATTCCTCAAACAAGTTTAAGACAACTCACCTAGGTGGATGAAATATGATGTATGTTTCTTTAACACGTGAAACTGCTTGCAAAGGAGACATATCAGGAAGATTTAAAAAGATTAGAAGAAAACAAATCCAGTGACAAATCATTCCCAAGAATACAATGGGCTCTCGGCCAAATTTGTTGGTCCTCTTGCCAAATATACCAAACATTAGGCCCCCTATAGGAAAAAAAAAGATATTGGTAATGTTTAGTTTGTGACTCCAAAAAGCTGTCAAAGGCCCTGTGGTTTAATGTAATTTCAACTGAATAAAGAAAATAAGAAAATACCTCTGGAAATGAAGTGAATTAACCTTTACTTTTTTCTCAGAGTACAGGAAGGTGGCTTTCAGAAAACTGTGCAATCAGGTTGACTCTAATCTGCTCCTGAGTGGGTGGATTTCATTATTTTTGGTTTTAGCAATGAAGCCAATAAGCCGCCATTAATGTTTTGTGAATCACAGCACAGGCAGACCACCTTCTGTTAGTGTTGTTGTTATCGTTAGATCTGTAGAAGGATAACCACATTACGATGGTTGCGATTTGCTCTGCAATAAAGTTTGAAAGGAAACAATTCAATGAAAGATCAAACAAAGTGTCAACTGAGTCCTGTGTTATGTTGTTTTGGTCTTCCGAGCTGTTTGCGGTGTCATTAAAATTTTTGTGAAATCTTTTCTCAACCCAACGGTTAGAGAGTCACCTTAAAAACACCAGTATCGGATCGATTAGGGATGTCCTCATACCTTCGCCGAAACCAGACCAAAGGTCAAATTTGCCAATCAGTGCAATGCGACCGCCGACAGTTCCCAGTCCCTCCTGGCAGTTCCCAATGGTCGCGTTGCACTGATTGGTAGATTCAAATAGATTCAAATTCTTTGAATTCCTTTGGTCTGGTTTCTTGCACTCCATTGACACTTTGTTTGATCTTTCATTGAATTATTTGCTTTTAAACTTTATTGCCAAGCAAATCTTAACCTTCGTAATGTATTAATCCTTCAACAGATCAATAACAACTACACGAACAGTGGGTGGTCCACCTGTGATCACAGCATGCCCAACATCTTTGGGAAACAATACGTAATTATGTTTTTTATTGTGCACAAGAAATTTCGTATCTACTTGAAGTAGATTTTCAATCCATACAGATTTAAATGAAAGTACAGGTAGTTCTAATAATTATAATAATTATTATTCTTCAACCAGAGAACAAATAAATTGCATAGCAGATCACAATTAAATGAACAAGGCTTTTTCATTTACCACTTATTTCACCACAACCAATGAGCATTCCAACAAGACCAATCTGTCGCTTAGCCTCGGGAAATAGGCTTGTATTACCAACACATGTTCCGTAGACACCACTGAAGAATGTAAGCTCAATACCTTAATGAAGCATAAAATGAAAGAACAACAGACTCTGAAATCCATCCACCTACATGTAGCTCGTGTAAAATTAATATTCTTGTAATTAATATTCTTGTAATTAATGTGGCTTCATGTTTACAGTCATAACTATTAAATTAAGCCTTAGTTACACGCAAACAAGGTGCAAGTACACTTTAGGATGCTGATTTGAAAGCTTACATTGGTGTTTAAACTTTTACTTCATTTGGTTTCTGGTCATTTTTAAAGGCACAGGGCCTTGCTAATGTTTCCTCTTGTCACCTATAGTACAGTGTATGAGATTTCCACACTTGTTCCTCCCTTTCCCTTGCCTGTCTCTAATGGTTTGAATTTTCAATAACATGAATGCAATAGGTCCCATAAGTACCGGTATGTTAAATAATTATTTCATCAGTGTAGAAAGGCTGCTTTCAGGGATGCCGATGATCCAGGCTTCTCATCTGATTTTAATCACTGGAATATCAACTTTGCCCAAGACACCACTCCCAACCTTAGTTACTGGTGATGGTTTCATTCCATAAGAAGGTTTAATCATAATTTGTTGTAAGGGCACTTGCTTTCCACCAAGCTATTCATTGCTGGATCTTGAGAATCTGCAACTGTTGGTTTATTTAATTCCAGGTTTAAGTGCACCTATATTTATAAGTGGGTTTATGGGCCTCTACTCGGCAGTTACTGTGGTTTATCCCTTTCTTCAAAATTTTGTTTTGGGATGTCCCAAATTCATCTGCTACGGTAACTAAGCAAAATTAAAGTACAACTGCCTCACCTGTGTAAGCAAAACATAAGCTGA
>OX421452.1:1061404-1063904 GCA_949126865.1 Montipora capitata | reverse complement strand
AAACAAAACAAAATAAAATTGAAGGGTTAAACAAACCATCATATTCTTGGTTTGCTTTCACGTGATTAGACGGCCATGTTGGTGCAAAATAAAAGCAAAATGTGGCTTGTGTTTTGCATAATAATAGAGCCAAATTCCCAAGACTTTTTCCTTATTGTTCAGTAACCCAACATAACATGGCCGCCATGACGTCAGGTGCTATCTATGGAAAATACCCAAAATTAAAAATTACAGGCTATTATTATAAAGCAGTGCTGTAATATTGACCTTATGTTTTGACTGAGTTCTTTTTCTCCCTCATTTAACTGTATTACCTGAAAACAAAATAGTGCAATGGCTTAAAAGACCAATTGAAACTAAACTTCTTGAATCATCTTGAAGCAAAAAAATGTTCTCTGGTTAAAAAAGGTTTAAAACATAAGCTTTTGGCTATCAGTCTATAGCCTTTAATGAATGAAAAAAGTTAGCACGCGGATGGAAATAATTATATACGAAATGGAGTGCGAAAAAAAAAAAAAATTTTTAACAGAATACAAAAAATGTGTGGAAAAAAGCTAAGAAATAAAATGTAGATGAAGTCTAATTACAGTAAAATAGACTATTGCCTAGGCAACGGTTTTGAGTTATTATCCACGTCAACGGTTTTAACCTTTTTTAACCAGAGAACATTTTTTACTTCAAGATGCATTATCCTGGTTACCGTTCTATTTTTATTCTTGAATCATTGTACTTAGAATTCCCCTTATAATCAGAACTTTTAATTAGATTGCCTTGAATGTCTCTACACCTTGCAAAATAAACAGTGGGGAAAAATCTAGCTGTTGATCACATTTCATTTGCATGCACTTCCCAACAGCTACAGTATACCATTTCAGAGAGATTGTTAATCACATGCATACCATATCTCTTGGCTTCCGTAATAGAAATAAAAGGCAAATTCCCAATCCACAAATGGTCGTAAACACTGTATACACATTTCTCCTTGTAGGGTTACCTGAAAGACCATAACAATAATTTCAATTCAACTGCACAGAATGATCTTACATTGATGTCAGAGCAGCAGCGATTATACATGTAAATGTAAGTTACATGCATCAAGCAAGATAGAATGTTTTCTTCTTGAGATATCTTTTTGTCAAACAGAAAAGGCAAAAACGAAGACTGGAAAAAACTGTCTGTTATGCACACCAAGAATGTTGTCCAAAGAGGCCAAAGTTATACAGAGAGCTGAGGAAGAACACCCTCCAAGATCTGTTTAACTTAACAGATTTTACTCTGTCTATGCCAGACGATTTTACTCATCAACTCAGGGAATCTTAGGGCACCTGAGGAGTGAATGGGTTAACCAGACAAAAAATATAAAATAGTAAAAGGTAAAACTGTTAAAATGTTTGACTAAACGTTTTCGATCTTGCGATCATCTTCAGAGTGATTAAATTGCATAAACCAACTGTTTTATATTTTTTGTGGTTACGTAATACCAGTTCCCATGGGACAAAAAATGTCCCCTCCATTAACCCCCATTAATCCCCTCCATTAACCCATTGACCCCCTCCATTAACCCATTGACCCTAGGGAGTGGGATTTGACAGATTTTCCTCTGTCTAACCCCAAACAATTTTACTCGTCAACTGGAGGCATCCTAGGGAAACTGAGGAGTGAATGCCTTTGGGTTAATTTTTTTTAAAAACCTTCAATAACTTATTTCAACAAGGACACACTAGTAATCTTGCCTTTAAAATTACAAGTTAAAAAAACTAACCTCACAATAGCCAACAATATTTACCCGAACAAGAACTTTGCATGGTTAACAGTTAGTTGAATTAATATTAATAGTACAGAGTAAGAGAACAAATGAGGGCACAGGTAAATCTCCTTCACTTCAACCCTCCTTCTCCTTAAATTCTTTTTGACAACCGCAATTAAAAATAACAATTATTAAACAAGTAGATATCACAGTTTACCAACAGTAAACTTACTAATTGTTTTTTCTTGATCCTTAAACTTGAAATAGACATACATGTTTCCAAAGAGCAAGCTGCAAAAATAATAGCCACATACTGGTAATTACATCAACTGAATGACACATTATTTATTTTTTTATTCTCAGCAACGGAAAAATTTGGCAGTGTAAAAAATTACATGTACATACAATGTAAATGTAACTTGTAATGTAATTACAGTATCCCACTTGAGATACAATTCAAAGGTACATAAATGTATTAACCATTATTTCATATTTATTATTAACTTCTTACTAACCGAGCGCGAGGGCCGCACTGGGGAATATTGGCCCGAGGTCGTGGCAGTACAGTCCGAGCGTAGCGAGGTCCGTACAAAAACAACCAAGGGCCAATATTCCCCATTATTATATGGCTCTGTCTCACGAGGACTGGGAACTACATGTACAAAATTCACGAATTTGATTGGCTAAAATCGATATTGAGTATTTTCTTCTACCAATATTTATTTATGGAAGTGCCAAACAGTGTGATGACAA
>OX421452.1:1011404-1056404 GCA_949126865.1 Montipora capitata | reverse complement strand
ACAGATGCCTCCAACTATCATGGAAACTCTTGGTCCAAATACACCAATGAAAGAAGGTGCAAGCCAATTTGAGATAGTGAACACTGAATAAATGATACCCAGGCTGAAAAAATGAGCATTCACATCAATTGCCGTATTATGAAATGAAAATTTAAGTGTTGGGTGGAGGCCAAAGTAACTTTCAAGAATAATAAAATTAATATAATTTTAAGATTTCATGATCCAAAATAGATGTGCAATAAATTTATTATACGCTGTATATTAAATTCCTTTTTTTTGCATTCACTCCAACTCCCCCTAACTAGTTTTTTGAGTAACGATTTGCATGAAATTGCTTCCTTCTACATTATTTTAGGATTAAATTAAGACTCTCCTGATAAAGGATAATATTGCAACACCAAGCGCAAGAGTTAAAGCTATTAGTGTTATTTCATATTATAAAGCTAATGAGAATAAGTCAGAACAAAGATAAGAAACTGCTGGGTGACCTGGGATAATGAATAATAATAATAATAATAATAATAATAATTATAATAATAATAATAATAATAATAATAATAAATAATACTTTGCTTACTTTGTTTCCAAACCAGGTCAATTTGTTTCAACCTCTGTCAATAAAGTTCTTTTCTTGTACCATTATTAATTGTGGCAAAAAATTTGGGGAAGGGAAAGGGAGGATTTTCAATCTTCATTCTCTTTATATATATCTACTCATTCATCCCCATTACCAACCCAATGCTACCCTACATTACCTTGTCTTCTTAATGTATATGTTTCAGGCCATTTTGTTCCTTAGGTTAAACAATTGCAACCAAACTAGGCCATTTTGTTTCAATCTACATGTAGGTCAGTTTGGGGCAGGTACATGTACAAAACACACGTCACAAGTCATTGTTTTACCAATACAGAAACAACCCTAATGCTAACATGAGGCCTAAAAACTTTTGTTTAGGCCTAATTACTACGCTTAAGGTTAGCTTCAATGAATGTTTAGGATACTACTTGTATCTGTATTGGTAAAACAATGACCTGTGACCTGTGTTTGGCACCTGCCCCAAACTGACCTACAATGTAGGTTGAAACAAGTTGACCTACGTAAGTTGAAACAAAATGACCTTGTTTGGTTGAAAATTAACCTACGGAACAAAATGACTTGCAACATATATGTTGTAGTTAAAATTTTTCCTTGGTTAAAAACTTTTCTGACTAGTTTGCTTTTTTACATTCCTGTGTCTTACAGGCATTTTCATCATCTGAAACAAAGGAAGGTAAAAAACAAACTAGTTTGAAATAATTTTAACCAAGGAAAAATTTAACTACAATATATACCAATCAAGGTTCATAAAAAAATGACCATCAAATCAAAATTGACCTACTGTAGGTTGAAAACAAATTAATTGACATGAGAAGAAAATTAAAAACCAATGACATACTGTACACATGAGCAAGAACTATAAATAAGGACCACGAAAAATAAGTCCTCTTTGAAAGGATAAGGGGCCAATATCCCCGTGTTCCAATCATTATAAATAGTACATGTAGTTGTTACGTATAAGTTTCTCTTATACCTTGTGTATCCATTTATCCTTTCTGAAAAATAGAAAAACAGAATTGGTAATAAACACCTAAGTTTCTACTGCCATAAAAATGTATTATGCAGCACTGGAAATAATTTTTCTTTATTCACAGGACATATGTCCTTTCAAATCTTCCTTTTGGTCGGACATTTGACAAATTGGACCTGACATAATTTATTGACTGACAACACCTTGAAGAAGAGAACTCAAGATGTGCTGGTGAGATGTTCAGTCATCGTGTCCGATCATAATGTGAAATTGGCCGGACATTTTCAAAATTTGGTCGGACAATATCCGATGACCGACTGTTATTTCCACCACTGATTATGTAGCATGTAAGAGACAGTTCACTGATACAATAGTAGTAGTAGAAGTAGTAGAAACTTTATTAAGAGTGTCAAAAGCCATCTAGCCAGGGAAAAGAAATCCCTTACTAATTTGGGGACACCAAAATGACCAATAACCAAGTTTTGACCCTACAGCAGGGGTGTTTGTAATAAACTTACAGCTGAATAGGCCAGTTATCTCATGAACGGACAGGAACTGACGCATGGAATTTATGAGGCTCAGGCCTAATACTCAGAACCCTCTTTGGATAAGTGTATCTCCCTCATTCAAGAGATTATTGTGAATTCTGCCAGATTCGAATTATTTCTCCTCTTGGGAAAACAACATACTCATCAATCTGCCTGATTATGTATGACAACTACTGACCACAGAATACAGGGAAACTTATTTCCATATCACTGAGTAGCAATAGTGCCTATTGTTATGGACTTCATTCTTCAAAAGCTTCCAATGATTATAAGGGGGGTGGGGGGGGGGGGGCTCTCTGTGGCACCACAAGTTTAATATACGGGTATATATATGATACAATACGCACTATAATAAGTACTTGAGGACTGAAATAAATGTACATATTTGAAGTGTGGGTTGCAGACGAAAAAGAGAAGTGATCCTCGCACTTATCTCGGCAATTTATCAAGAACATATAGAGAACATTATTATTGTCTCAATCATTGACTTTTATTAGAGCCGATTTACACGATACGATTTTGTCGCATGCGACAAGCTCACGACAGGCCTACGACATGACTTACAATTGTCACAGCATTTTAAAACATGTTTTAAAATGCTGCAACATTTTTTCTGATGTACACAACAATCGTAAATCATGTCGTGGGCCTGTCGTAAGCCGTTGTCGCCACAGGTACCCCAAGCTTGATATATGAGCAGCTCTTTATATGATGACCTTTGCATTGTTACGTGACTCGAGCGATTTGCATATTTATAAGGATTTGTATGGGGAAAATAACGATTGTTTCTGTGACCTATGAAAATGTAGCGATTTAAATAAAAATCGTCTTGCCTTACTTTAGTTGAGTGTTTTTTCCCTCCTGTGTGGTCTTTGAGCCGATTTACGGCCATTCCTGTTAGTTTTTGAGGAACCGGTTTGCTCCGTCTATATATACCAACCAAGGTTGGGTACTCTCACGAAGCAGTCGATCCGATCCGCCAAAGGAAAACGGCCGTAAATTCTCTCCAGCAGCTCCAGTCGCCTCGAAATTCCTGGTAGAGCAAGGGTGATAGTTAATTTGTCCTTCCGTGGCCTTTGCTTGGTGTCGAATCTTCACAGAGGCCGAATAAAACGTCGGCAATCTCTGAAAACTTTCCCGTTTTAGCCATCGAATGAGGCTTTGTTCAAACTTCGCGTTACTCCAACGATCAAAAGTTAGCTTAGTGACCCGGCCAAATACTCGAATTACTTTCACTCCGGGTGGGAGACAGTCCTTTGCTCCCATCAAAAATCACTTCCCTCGTACCCTGCAGTTCTCAATACTCGTTGTTGTTCATCTGTGAAACTAAAGAAAGACTTTTGCTGTAGGATTTCAAGGAAGTGAATTCAAGGAAATGATTTTTGATGGGAGCAAAGGACTGTCTCCCACCCGGAGTGAAAGTAATTCGAGTCTCTGGCCGGGTCGCTAAGCTAACTTTTGATCGTTGGAGTAACGCGAAGTTTGATCAAAGCCTCATTTGATGGCTAAAACGGGAAAGTTTTCAGAGATTGCCGACGTTTTATTCGGCCTCTGTGAAGATTCGACGCCAAGCAAAGACCACGGAAGGAAAAATGAACTATCGTCCGTGCTCTATCCGGAATTTCGAGGTGACTGGAGCTGCTGGAGAGAATTTACGGCCGTTTTCCTTCGGCGGATCGGATCGACTGCTTCGTGAGAGTACCCAACCTTGGTTAGTATTATATAGAAGGAGCAAACCGGTTCCTCTAAAACAAACAGGAATGGCCGTAAATCGGCTCAAAGACCACACGGGAGGGAAAAAACACTCAACTAAAGTAAGGTACATGTAAGACAATTTTTATTTAAATCGCTACATTTTCATAGGTCACAGAAACAATCGTTATTTTCCCCATACAAATCCTTATAAATATGCAAATCGCTCGAGTCACGTAACAATGCAAAGGTCATCATATAAAGAGCTGCTCACATTTCGAGCTTGGGGTACCTGTGTTGTCGCATGCGACAAAGTCGTACCGTGTAAATCGGCCGTTAGGATACCTGAAAAATTCAGATGGCTTTGACGTCAAACATTAATTTCTGGGACTGTTCTTGATGCTTAAGCTTATAAAAAAAAAATTGTCACTTACCGTCTGGATTAGTGCTATTCTTATAACTCTGTAAAACTGTGGGCTAAAGAGAAACAAAATGTCAAGATTTTAATTTGCTTTAACTTATAACGTATCGTGCAGTACCATGAGCGAGAAAACACAAGAGCGAAAAGTACTTGTCAAACAGAAATAAAGACTCTCTCACCTCAATCATACTGGTAGTTTGAAAAGCGGTAAAAATGAACATAAAAGCAAAGCCCATCACAAGAACATTCCACATCTCCACGCTTGCCGCCATCTTGGCTGGCTGCAAATGATCTAACTCTACCCTAGCAAACAAACAGTCAAGTTTACCCCAATCCCACTAAGTAGTTTTATGTTTTTAAACAGATTTCAGCGCCTTTTTTCAACTTAAGAGAAAAGAGGAGACCTCTGGAACAAGTCGGTATATTAGTGGGATAGGTAATACTTAAGTATCTTTCCAGGCCCCCACGAAAAACTTGCATTTTGGAAAAGCGCAACGCATGTCATGTGATCAGCAACATTTCCGAATGATGTCATTGCATATACAGTTGTTTCCTTGTTTGGGGAAATTTCGAATTTTATCCCTAATCTTTGTTTCGAGTGGTGATAATTAGGCATGGGCTGTACAGTACTGAGGTAAAAGAAGCGAAGATCTACGCTCGCGGTTTATCGTGGTTTGGCTTGTCAGACTTCAAGCGCATAATACTTCTATGCGTTTCAAACAAGCAACATAAGCATATTTGAGTGAACACACAACTTTAAACAGGTAACTATTCAGAGGCTAACAATTTATTGATCTCGTAGACTTCTCTATGAGGGGGAGTGCGGGCAATAGGCGGGGATTTGATGCCTTAGTCTGTCCCTAAGTCACACTTCAGTTGGAGAAAGGTATGAAGTTTTTATTTGTCTTCGTCGCCATAATCCGATACTTTAAACGGTCATCTAAGCAGATATTGTCTATTTCGAGAGAGTTTTATCCTGAAGTTCCCATCTGATTGAAACCGATTTCCACAACTTGGTCATCTGGAGTATTTTACGGGTCACTGATCCGACCTGTTCACAGGGATCGATCGATACTCATTTTTTATCGAAGTTGTCAGTCGGGCAAGTATATCGATATACTTGCCGGGTTTTGCTAAAAGCAGGCCCGCGGCCCAGCGGCCCGCGGGCCGCTGGGCCGTGGCGGGCCGTGGGCCTGCTTTTAGCAAAACCCATACTTGCCCGGACAAAAATTGGGTTGCCCAGGCAAAAATGCGGAAATATAGACTGGATGGTCGATAAAATTACTTGTAACTTGAGCATTCGCGATTTATTTTACACTCTCGTCAGAAATTACGAATTTTGACTCTGGAGTATTTTGTTATTTGCACCGTGGGAACCCGATTTACAGTGGTCCATATTTGCTACGGTTAAACGTACATGAGTGTAGCTTTGAAAGTTACGATTCAACCACCCAAAGTTTCGACGCTCCTGTCTAGTGTCTTCCTTTAATATGCTACCAAGATTTGGGTCGGTACATTTCGCTAACCCCCAGTCCATGGACTATAGCTACCCAAATCGACTACCCTAAAAATACTATTTTGAATGAGTACTGTTGATCCATGTGTAAGCAGCATCTCAAATAGTGCTTACTTAAGCCTCAACACCCGTTTTAAACAGCATTGTTCAACAGTATTTAAGTCTAATCACCCATTTTAAAAAGGTTAGCTTTCGATTATTGTTGTGATGGTCGATTACTTCATGTAAGCTAACCTTTTTAAAATGGGTGCTTAGACTTAAATACTGTTGAACAATGCCGTTTAAAATGGGTGTTGAGGCTTAAGTAAGCACTATTTGAGATGCTGCTTACACATAGATCAACAGTACTCATTCAAAATTGTATTTTTAGGGTAGTCCATTTGGGTAGTCCATAGACTGGGGATCAGCAAAATGTACCAACCCTCAAGATTTTGTGTTTTTCCTGTTCATAAGCAGCAGGTTCTGCTCCACTTGTTTTCCTTTCTGCCGGAGGTAGCGAAACACCTTGTAACTATATGAGCTCAGCTAAACAACTTGCTAACAACCATGCCATCCCATGCCATCGGTGAGAGACTCGGTGAGATACATGAAAATTGAGCATGCAGTCATTTCATGGAAAGTACCGTGTGGTCAAAGATTGCGCCCAAACTTGAGATTTCATTGCTGAGGAAAGCTGCCTTTTTATTCCTTATTTTTTGGAAGTTTCCATTAAAGGAAAAGCGATCAGAATGAAAGTACATTCTATGTTATAACATTCAATGGCATTCATGATATTTATTAAAACTTGACTCACCTAATGGACGACCTTTGGAGACTTATTATACTTGTCCGGACGGCTTTTTTTGACACTTTTGATTGACGTTAGTCCCCCACCCTGGGGAATTAAAAAAAAAATCTTTAAGATTTGTCAAATCCCCACCCCTTGCCCGCACTCCCACCCCCACCATCCCCCCCCCCCTTCCTGCGGGATTTACATTGTAGGGAGTTTCCTTGCATGGGTACTCACGTCCCGTTCGTTACTCCCTTTTGGCCATCCCTACCGTGTTAAATTTATTTATTTTTTCCCCTCATAATTATGTACGTGTAACTTTTCGTTTATTACTATTGTAACTGAGTAGAATGCCAATAAAGCTGTTAAAAAAAAAAAAAAAAAAAAAATTAATCTCCTATTCAGCCACACTGACGGAAGGATTGATTTCATAAATTTCTTAGTAACTGAATTTCTTACGTATAAAATGGTCCAGTCACATAGCCACTCTCATAACCTACAATCTGATTGGTTCGATACCCGAGCCAAAAACAAAAGACTAAACAATTGAAACAAACAATAGAAGATTAGATCACTGAATGGTCACAAACACGCTCCCGCTTTTAATGGGTTGATTGCTTGAGTTGCACAAATGCCAAACTTTATAAGAAAACTAGATCTGAAGACAACTATCACACATACTCGAGACTCATCTGATTCTCAGATAGATATAGGTCCTATTAAGATGACAGCACCCCTTCCGTACAGTCCATCTGGCATACCACAGGGATACCAGACAGTAGTCACCAACACACAAGACCATGTGCCAAGTGAGTTTTCAAGTTATTGTACGACAGAGAGGTCATGTACACTGTACAAGTGTTGGTATCTTAATTAGTAATCTTCTGGTAACCATCACACCTTTCTCTTTTTTTTTTTTAACCCATAATTTGACTCCTAAGAGTGGGGCTTACTAGATTTTACTGTCTATTACGCCAGACGATTTTACTTGTCAGTGGGGGCGGTTCAGGTGTCAAATTGGGTTACTGAGTAGTACTACGAAAATCACCAAACTGTGGAATGGGCCACAATATCGTCGCCACGCCCATTTTCGTCAGAGAATTAAGTTGGTAATTGTGAGCCGATGGCACACATTACTAGTAATGTGCGCCATCCAGCTCACAATTACCAGCTTAATTCTTTGACGAAAATGTAGTAGTGTGTGCCATCCAGCTCACAATTGGCGACGATATAAAAATTTGAGCCCATTCCGCAGTTCGGTGATTTTCATAGTAACATGATCAAATGTATTGATTGTCATCAGCATACATGTAGCAAGTGTTCCAAAGCCAGCAAAAATAAATAAATTCTTCATTGTGGCCATGCAACAAAATTCGGGAAGAAGGCTGAGGACTCCCTAGCAAGAATTGGGGAAAAATCTCTTCAGGGCACTTTTTGCACACATCATGCACGCAGGGGTTACTTTTAACTCAACTATGTTGTACACGACCAGTTTCCACTCTAGACTATTAAAAAGAAAACATTGTTTTCCTCTTTGGGGCCTCTAACACTTGACTGGGATCTTAAAAAGCTTGTTTTCCTCTCAGTAAAATGTACTGGCGAGTAGTTTTGCCAAGCAATCCAAATTTCGAAAATTCTCATTTTAAAATAATACCTGCTGACCAGTAATATTTTTAACACTTAATTTTATTGTAGTTTCTCTGAATGAAATTTGGTAACTAGATTATTATCAGCCCTTGCAAATAGTTAGTTATCCAAATTTCTTGGATAACTTAGGAAAATTGTAAAACTTAGTAATAGGGAATAATTTAATGACAACCCACAACCACCAAAGATGGTTTCAGGACAATATTGTAAATAATAGTAATTGAACTGAGTGGAGTGCAATTTGGTCTGAAATAATACGTGTGGTTTCAAAATTGCACACTTGTTCGATTTGAAATCACAAGTATGATTTCAGACCAAAATTGCACGACACAAAGTTCAATTACCACCTTATTACATGCATTAGAAATCACACTATAATAATTATTATTTAATCGCTAAAATACAGGATTTTTGTCAGTACCAAGTTGAAAATTTGTCACACAGTGGTATTCCTTGTCTTTCATTTTCCTGCAATTTGATTGGTTACCTTAAACAAGCCTTGAAATCTGTTTGGCTGTTTTGTTGTAGTGTTCCTTTCTCATTGGCTAGGGAAATGGTGCAATTTAGAGCAAAAAATAGTGCGATTTGGGACTAAATCACACCGCCGACAGCCAATCAGATTGCAAGGATCTGCAGTGATTTCTAAATTGATGTAATAAAAGAGATAATATGCTCCTGGCCAGGGATGTTAGAAAGCCGATTAACTTAATCCATGATTAGCGTAAACCTTTGTTTCATGCTTTCAACTTTTTGGTGAAAGTTTCTTTTGCTTATTTTTGTACTTCCTCTAATGTAAAGTATTGCCGATTATCAGCATTGAACAGCATTTAGATGTAGAGAAATAGCCTCCTTGGTTAATTTTTAATATGGGATTAGCGTTAATTGGCTTTTAAACAACTGTACCCTGAAATCTTCATCAGTGACACAACTCCTAGGGTCTTTCTTTGAATTCCATTCCTAAGGTTATACATCTCTGGGGACTTACTTTTTCAATAAGTGGTGTTTAATCATGCATTGTTTTCCAATTAAATTGCAAGCTTAGCCCATTGACTCCTTGGAGTGAGACTTAATTAATAGATTTTACTCTGTCTAATGGCAGACGATTTTACTTGTCAATGGGGGTGGGAGGGGAGGGGTATTTCAGGAGTCAGTGGGTTAACAACCTCTACATCCACTCAAAAACTGTCTTTTTTAATTTATGGTGGATGGACAAAATCTTTGATTATTTGCTTTTTTGCCACGAGCAGGTTATCAGGGTGGAGCCCCACCCGGTTATCAGCCAATAACAGTGCAAGCAGACCCAATAACATATGTTTACCTCCGTGGAAATTGCCCAGCATGCTACACAGGCAATCTTCAGGATGAGTTCACCCCATTAGGAATTTGCGTAGCCATCGCCTTTTTCCCAATTGGGCTCCTCTGCTGTATGATGCTTACAGAAAAACGCTGCAGTTACTGTGGAATGACTTATTCCTAAAAAAAACCATACATGTTGAATAAAAATTGCATCTTTTAGTAAGCATTAAAAAATGTAAGAGGAAAGTAGATTTCTCAGTTTTACAAGTAAATTAATAAGTTATAAATCATTCAAATTTTTCACTGCAACTGGAAGAAAAATTTGCAGTCAATAATTTTCTTGAGATGGCGTCTAGTTATTTGTTTTGCCATGGACTTAAATGCTAAGTTATCATGTATTTATTTAAACAGTGTTAATGTATGTAAAGAAGGAAACCTGTCATAGTGAATTTTAGCCCTATGTAAAGGAATCCAGGTAGCCCTCTGATTCCAGAACCCAGCCTGCGGTATCCTGATCCCAAATAGTGGATCATTATTTCCAGATGCTGAATCGTGGATTCCGGATTCCAGTGAAATGTTGGGAGAAAGCAGAAAAACCCTTTTTTCAAAAAAAAAAAAAAAAAAAGAAGCAAAAAAAAAAAAAACAAAAAAGAAACATACTTTTGTCAAGTAATACGAGGAAATTTTGAATGCGCAAAATAACTACATACATACATACATAAACTTTATTCAAGTGTCTATAACTATTTAGCTCTTAGCTAAGAGCTAATTGGGGACACTTAATTAAAATTGATCAATAAAATTAAGATTAAAAAGATAAAATTGATAGATACATGTAAAAATTTACAAATTTAAATACAGTTAACGATTAACTGTAAATTATTAGAGTAACTTATTAGAGTAAATTATTAGAGTAAATTATTTTCAATGCTACTAACATTACTAATTTAGTTAAACATATAAATAATTTAAAAAGGGACTAAAATCAGAAGTTATCATCAGGACTGGCACACTTGACAATTGCAGCTCCCGTCCAATAATCCTTTTATGTCCATACCTCGGATTGCTTGTTTAAATACTTCAAGGCTCGTTTTTTGACGTAAGTTAATATTTATTTTACTCTACTTGCCCAGATTGTGTCAGTAGGTGCTAGAATTCGTCCACAGAAAGGCCAGAGAGACAACTTCACTCGTGAATCGCCATCTTTACAACAGAGTATCTTAGGCGTCCCAGTCTGCATGAAACCATCTCTCGCCTCTGTCTGAGACGAGACCAGACACGCACGGTTCTTACGTTACGTTTATGCCTATAAAATCAACTGAACTGTCAATTGCTGGTACAAAAAAAAAGAAAAAAATAAACCAGCATGTTAATTTTTTTTTAGGCTAGGTATCGAAGAGCCAGAACATTTGCGCATGCGCTGACGGAATGTTTGAACAAGAGAGAAAAACGCAGTACCTCCAGACACCGGCGCTGGAGCGTCGTACCAAACGAGTCATCCCGGGATTTCGGCCCGTGCGATCGCTTTTGGACGCAGTTGGCCCTTCGCTGCTTTCTGCTACCGACCTTGCCTCCCGGTACGGCATTGAGGGAGAGATATGTCGGCCCCTAAACCATATGTGACAAATCCCACGCCTACTCACAGCTCCAAACCGCCCTTGTCAATATAGCGTAAGAATTAGATGGCTTATATATTCAAGAGAAAAGTCATTTTATCTGTCATATGGTAAGCACTGGAGTCGCAGATTACAAAGTGTGCGCATGCGCCCTCCTAAAGGTAACATACATACAGTCATAAGCTTTTTTCCGAATAACTACAGGAGCTAATATCTTCGAGACATTACATTTACAGCTAAAATACATAGCATATACAGACACCTACTAAATACATAATATTTAAAGATATATTCATTAAAAAGAAAAGCCGCTGTACAAAATGCGGCCCTGGATTCTCTTTTAAAACCAGTAAACTCATAGGTACGGATAAAATCAGGTAGTGCTTTCCGCAACTTAGCTGATACGTAAGAAAAAAGAGAACTAAGACCATAACTGCTTGTTCCAGGTTTATTGAGGAACAGAATGTAATTTCCGCGAAGATCATGCATAAGAAGGGGACGGGAGAGAAAACGTATTTTTCATATAAGC
Source organism: Montipora capitata (assembly GCA_949126865.1). Classification (NCBI taxonomy): domain Eukaryota; kingdom Metazoa; phylum Cnidaria; class Anthozoa; order Scleractinia; family Acroporidae; genus Montipora; species Montipora capitata. The sequence goes on along the minus strand of OX421452.1, from coordinate 1,044,802 downwards.
AGAAAAACCCTTTTTTCCAAAAAAAAAAAAAAAGCAAAAAAAAGCAAAAAAAGAAACATACTTTTATCAAGTAATACGAGGCAATTTTGAATGCGCTTATTGCATAGAGATGTCGAGGTTGACTTTCGTAGTAAGAGGACAGGTAATTTGCAAATATAAATATCGTTATCCTCTTATTTACATTATTATAACGTTTCTTTGACACGAGAATTACAGCGAAATGAAAGCACAACTTTGTCGCGAATTTTCTATGATAAAAACTTGTTCAGAAATCCAAAATCTACGTTAACAGCACACACCAGGCCTACTCCTGAGTATCTGGCTACAAATCATTTCCTCTGGCCGCGCTTCAGCCATTCGATGAGGGCCAGTCTCGTGCTTCGTAAGTTGCCTCGCTCATGCCCAAAAAGAATTCTGGGTAATTCTGCCATTCCATGACAAGGGAAGACTCCCGATTCTCATTTCATCGTTTTTTTCATAAGTGTCGGGCCACCCAGTCCTACCAGCAAAATAACGCATCGATTGAAGGTTTTAGCTTTCAAAACTTGCCCAGATTGTGTCAGTAGGTGCTGGAATTCGTCCACAGAAAGGCCAGAGAGACAACTTCACTCGTGAATCGCCATCTTTACAACAGAGTATCTTAGGCGTCCCAGTCTGCATGAAACCATCTCTCGCCTCTGTCTGAGACGAGACCAGACACGCACGGTTCTTACGTTACGTTTATGCCTATAAAATCAATTGAACTGTCAATTGCTGGTACAAAAAAAAGAAAAAAATAAACCAGCATGTTAATTTTTTTTGGTAGGCTAGGTATCGAAGAGCCAGAACATTTGCGCATGCGCTGACGGAATGTTTGAACAAGAGAGAAAAACGCAGTACCTCCAGACACCGGCGCTGCAGCGTCGTACCAAACGAGTCATCCCGGGATTTCGGCCCGTGCGATCGCTTTTGGACGCAGTTGGCCCTTCGCTGCTTTCTGCTACCGACCTTGCCTCCCGGTACGGCATTGAGGGAGAGATATGTCGGCCCCTAAACCATATGTGACAAATCCCACGCCTACTCACAGCTCCAAACCGCCCTTGTCAATATAGCGTAAGAATTAGATGGCTTATATATTCAAGAGAAAAGTCATTTTATCTGTCATATGGTAAGCACTGGAGTCGCAGATTACAAAGTGTGCGCATGCGCCCTCCTAAAGGTAACATACATACACTCATAAGCTTTTTTCCGAATAACTACAGGAGCTAATATCTTCGAGACATTACATTTACAGCTAAAATACATAGCATATACAGACACCTACTAAATACATAATATTTAAAGATATATTCATTAAAAAGAAAAGCCGCTGTACAAAATGCGGCCCTGGATTCTCTTTTAAAACCAGTAAACTCATAGGTACGGATAAAATCAGGTAGTGCTTTCCGCAACTTAGCTGATACGTAAGAAAAAAGAGAACTAAGACCATAACTGCTTGTTCCAGGTTTATTGAGGAACAGAATGTAATTTCCGCGAAGATCATGCATAAGAAGGGGACGGGAGAGAAAACGTATTTTTCATATAAGCAGAAAAACCCTTTTTTCCAAAAAAAAAAAAAAAGCAAAAAAAAGCAAAAAAAGAAACATACTTTTATCAAGTAATACGAGGCAATTTTGAATGCGCTTATTGCATAGAGATGTCGAGGTTGACTTTCGTAGTAAGAGGACAGGTAATTTGCAAATATAAATATCGTTATCCTCTTATTTACATTATTATAACGTTTCTTTGACACGAGAATTACAGCGAAATGAAAGCACAACTTTGTCGCGAATTTTCTATGATAAAAACTTGTTCAGAAATCCAAAATCTACGTTAACAGCACACACCAGGCCTACTCCTGAGTATCTGGCTACAAATCATTTCCTCTGGCCGCGCTTCAGCCATTCGATGAGGGCCAGTCTCGTGCTTCGTAAGTTGCCTCGCTCATGCCCAAAAAGAATTCTGGGTAATTCTGCCATTCCATGACAAGGGAAGACTCCCGATTCTCATTTCATCGTTTTTTTCATAAGTGTCGGGCCACCCAGTCCTACCAGCAAAATAACGCATCGATTGAAGGTTTTAGCTTTCAAAACTTGCCCAGATTGTGTCAGTAGGTGCTGGAATTCGTCCACAGAAAGGCCAGAGAGACAACTTCACTCGTGAATCGCCATCTTTACAACAGAGTATCTTAGGCGTCCCAGTCTGCATGAAACCATCTCTCGCCTCTGTCTGAGACGAGACCAGACACGCACGGTTCTTACGTTACGTTTATGCCTATAAAATCAACTGAACTGTCAATTGCTGGTACAAAAAAAAGAAAAAAATAAACCAGCATGTTAATTTTTTTTGGTAGGCTAGGTATCGAAGAGCCAGAACATTTGCGCATGCGCTGACGGAATGTTTGAACAAGAGAGAAAAACGCAGTACCTCCAGACACCGGCGCTGCAGCGTCGTACCAAACGAGTCATCCCGGGATTTCGGCCCGTGCGATCGCTTTTGGACGCAGTTGGCCCTTCGCTGCTTTCTGCTACCGACCTTGCCTCCCGGTACGGCATTGAGGGAGAGATATGTCGGCCCCTAAACCATATGTGACAAATCCCACGCCTACTCACAGCTCCAAACCGCCCTTGTCAATATAGCGTAAGAATTAGATGGCTTATATATTCAAGAGAAAAGTCATTTTATCTGTCATATGGTAAGCACTGGAGTCGCAGATTACAAAGTGTGCGCATGCGCCCTCCTAAAGGTAACATACATACAGTCATAAGCTTTTTTCCGAATAACTACAGGAGCTAATATCTTCGAGACATTACATTTACAGCTAAAATACATAGCATATACAGACACCTACTAAATACATAATATTTAAAGATATATTCATTAAAAAGAAAAGCCGCTGTACAAAATGCGGCCCTGGATTCTCTTTTAAAACCAGTAAACTCATAGGTACGGATAAAATCAGGTAGTGCTTTCCGCAACTTAGCTGATACGTAAGAAAAAAGAGAACTAAGACCATAACTGCTTGTTCCAGCTTTATTGAGGAACAGAATGTAATTTCCGCGAAGATCATGCATAAGAAGGGGACGGGAGAGAAAACGTATTTTTCATATAAGCAGAAAAACCCTTTTTTCCAAAAAAAAAAAAAAAGCAAAAAAAAGCAAAAAAAGAAACATACTTTTATCAAGTAATACGAGGCAATTTTGAATGCGCTTATTGCATAGAGATGTCGAGGTTGACTTTCGTAGTAAGAGGACAGGTAATTTGCAAATATAAATATCGTTATCCTCTTATTTACATTATTATAACGTTTCTTTGACACGAGAATTACAGCGAAATGAAAGCACAACTTTGTCGCGAATTTTCTATGATAAAAACTTGTTCAGAAATCCAAAATCTACGTTAACAGCACACACCAGGCCTACTCCTGAGTATCTGGCTACAAATCATTTCCTCTGGCCGCGCTTCAGCCATTCGATGAGGGCCAGTCTCGTGCTTCGTAAGTTGCCTCGCTCATGCCCAAAAAGAATTCTGGGTAATTCTGCCATTCCATGACAAGGGAAGACTCCCGATTCTCATTTCATCGTTTTTTTCATAAGTGTCGGGCCACCCAGTCCTACCAGCAAAATAACGCATCGATTGAAGGTTTTAGCTTTCAAAACTTGCCCAGATTGTGTCAGTAGGTGCTGGAATTCGTCCACAGAAAGGCCAGAGAGACAACTTCACTCGTGAATCGCCATCTTTACAACAGAGTATCTTAGGCGTCCCAGTCTGCATGAAACCATCTCTCGCCTCTGTCTGAGACGAGACCAGACACGCACGGTTCTTACGTTACGTTTATGCCTATAAAATCAACTGAACTGTCAATTGCTGGTACAAAAAAAAGAAAAAAATAAACCAGCATGTTAATTTTTTTTGGTAGGCTAGGTATCGAAGAGCCAGAACATTTGCGCATGCGCTGACGGAATGTTTGAACAAGAGAGAAAAACGCAGTACCTCCAGACACCGGCGCTGCAGCGTCGTACCAAACGAGTCATCCCGGGATTTCGGCCCGTGCGATCGCTTTTGGACGCAGTTGGCCCTTCGCTGCTTTCTGCTACCGACCTTGCCTCCCGGTACGGCATTGAGGGAGAGATATGTCGGCCCCTAAACCATATGTGACAAATCCCACGCCTACTCACAGCTCCAAACCGCCCTTGTCAATATAGCGTAAGAATTAGATGGCTTATATATTCAAGAGAAAAGTCATTTTATCTGTCATATGGTAAGCACTGGAGTCGCAGATTACAAAGTGTGCGCATGCGCCCTCCTAAAGGTAACATACATACAGTCATAAGCTTTTTTCCGAATAACTACAGGAGCTAATATCTTCGAGACATTACATTTACAGCTAAAATACATAGCATATACAGACACCTACTAAATACATAATATTTAAAGATATATTCATTAAAAAGAAAAGCCGCTGTACAAAATGCGGCCCTGGATTCTCTTTTAAAACCAGTAAACTCATAGGTACGGATAAAATCAGGTAGTGCTTTCCGCAACTTAGCTGATACGTAAGAAAAAAGAGAACTAAGACCATAACTGCTTGTTCCAGGTTTATTGAGGAACAGAATGTAATTTCCGCGAAGATCATGCATAAGAAGGGGACGGGAGAGAAAACGTATTTTTCATATAAGCAGAAAAACCCTTTTTTCCAAAAAAAAAAAAAAAGCAAAAAAAAGCAAAAAAAGAAACATACTTTTATCAAGTAATACGAGGCAATTTTGAATGCGCTTATTGCATAGAGATGTCGAGGTTGACTTTCGTAGTAAGAGGACAGGTAATTTGCAAATATAAATATCGTTATCCTCTTATTTACATTATTATAACGTTTCTTTGACACGAGAATTACAGCGAAATGAAAGCACAACTTTGTCGCGAATTTTCTATGATAAAAACTTGTTCAGAAATCCAAAATCTACGTTAACAGCACACACCAGGCCTACTCCTGAGTATCTGGCTACAAATCATTTCCTCTGGCCGCGCTTCAGCCATTCGATGAGGGCCAGTCTCGTGCTTCGTAAGTTGCCTCGCTCATGCCCAAAAAGAATTCTGGGTAATTCTGCCATTCCATGACAAGGGAAGACTCCCGATTCTCATTTCATCGTTTTTTTCATAAGTGTCGGGCCACCCAGTCCTACCAGCAAAATAACGCATCGATTGAAGGTTTTAGCTTTCAAAACTTGCCCAGATTGTGTCAGTAGGTGCTGGAATTCGTCCACAGAAAGGCCAGAGAGACAACTTCACTCGTGAATCGCCATCTTTACAACAGAGTATCTTAGGCGTCCCAGTCTGCATGAAACCATCTCTCGCCTCTGTCTGAGACGAGACCAGACACGCACGGTTCTTACGTTACGTTTATGCCTATAAAATCAACTGAACTGTCAATTGCTGGTACAAAAAAAAGAAAAAAATAAACCAGCATGTTAATTTTTTTTGGTAGGCTAGGTATCGAAGAGCCAGAACATTTGCGCATGCGCTGACGGAATGTTTGAACAAGAGAGAAAAACGCAGTACCTCCAGACACCGGCGCTGGAGCGTCGTACCAAACGAGTCATCCCGGGATTTCGGCCCGTGCGATCGCTTTTGGACGCAGTTGGCCCTTCGCTGCTTTCTGCTACCGACCTTGCCTCCCGGTACGGCATTGAGGGAGAGATATGTCGGCCCCTAAACCATATGTGACAAATCCCACGCCTACTCACAGCTCCAAACCGCCCTTGTCAATATAGCGTAAGAATTAGATGGCTTATATATTCAAGAGAAAAGTCATTTTATCTGTCATATGGTAAGCACTGGAGTCGCAGATTACAAAGTGTGCGCATGCGCCCTCCTAAAGGTAACATACATACAGTCATAAGCTTTTTTCCGAATAACTACAGGAGCTAATATCTTCGAGACATTACATTTACAGCTAAAATACATAGCATATACAGACACCTACTAAATACATAATATTTAAAGATATATTCATTAAAAAGAAAAGCCGCTGTACAAAATGCGGCCCTGGATTCTCTTTTAAAACCAGTAAACTCATAGGTACGGATAAAATCAGGTAGTGCTTTCCGCAACTTAGCTGATACGTAAGAAAAAAGAGAACTAAGACCATAACTGCTTGTTCCAGCTTTATTGAGGAACAGAATGTAATTTCCGCGAAGATCATGCATAAGAAGGGGACGGGAGAGAAAACGTATTTTTCATATAAGCAGAAAAACCCTTTTTTCCAAAAAAAAAAAAAAAGCAAAAAAAAGCAAAAAAAGAAACATACTTTTATCAAGTAATACGAGGCAATTTTGAATGCGCTTATTGCATAGAGATGTCGAGGTTGACTTTCGTAGTAAGAGGACAGGTAATTTGCAAATATAAATATCGTTATCCTCTTATTTACATTATTATAACGTTTCTTTGACACGAGAATTACAGCGAAATGAAAGCACAACTTTGTCGCGAATTTTCTATGATAAAAACTTGTTCAGAAATCCAAAATCTACGTTAACAGCACACACCAGGCCTACTCCTGAGTATCTGGCTACAAATCATTTCCTCTGGCCGCGCTTCAGCCATTCGATGAGGGCCAGTCTCGTGCTTCGTAAGTTGCCTCGCTCATGCCCAAAAAGAATTCTGGGTAATTCTGCCATTCCATGACAAGGGAAGACTCCCGATTCTCATTTCATCGTTTTTTTCATAAGTGTCGGGCCACCCAGTCCTACCAGCAAAATAACGCATCGATTGAAGGTTTTAGCTTTCAAAACTTGCCCAGATTGTGTCAGTAGGTGCTGGAATTCGTCCACAGAAAGGCCAGAGAGACAACTTCACTCGTGAATCGCCATCTTTACAACAGAGTATCTTAGGCGTCCCAGTCTGCATGAAACCATCTCTCGCCTCTGTCTGAGACGAGACCAGACACGCACGGTTCTTACGTTACGTTTATGCCTATGAAATCAACTGAACTGTCAATTGCTGGTACAAAAAAAAGAAAAAAATAAACCAGCATGTTAATTTTTTTTGGTAGGCTAGGTATCGAAGAGCCAGAACATTTGCGCATGCGCTGACGGAATGTTTGAACAAGAGAGAAAAACGCAGTACCTCCAGACACCGGCGCTGCAGCGTCGTACCAAACGAGTCATCCCGGGATTTCGGCCCGTGCGATCGCTTTTGGACGCAGTTGGCCCTTCGCTGCTTTCTGCTACCGACCTTGCCTCCCGGTACGGCATTGAGGGAGAGATATGTCGGCCCCTAAACCATATGTGACAAATCCCACGCCTACTCACAGCTCCAAACCGCCCTTGTCAATATAGCGTAAGAATTAGATGGCTTATATATTCAAGAGAAAAGTCATTTTATCTGTCATATGGTAAGCACTGGAGTCGCAGATTACAAAGTGTGCGCATGCGCCCTCCTAAAGGTAACATACATACAGTCATAAGCTTTTTTCCGAATAACTACAGGAGCTAATATCTTCGAGACATTACATTTACAGCTAAAATACATAGCATATACAGACACCTACTAAATACATAATATTTAAAGATATATTCATTAAAAAGAAAAGCCGCTGTACAAAATGCGGCCCTGGATTCTCTTTTAAAACCAGTAAACTCATAGGTACGGATAAAATCAGGTAGTGCTTTCCGCAACTTAGCTGATACGTAAGAAAAAAGAGAACTAAGACCATAACTGCTTGTTCCAGCTTTATTGAGGAACAGAATGTAATTTCCGCGAAGATCATGCATAAGAAGGGGACGGGAGAGAAAACGTATTTTTCATATAAGCAGAAAAACCCTTTTTTCCCAAAAAAAAAAAAAGCAAAAAAAGAAACATACTTTTATCAAGTAATACGAGGCAATTTTGAATGCGCTTATTGCATAGAGATGTCGAGGTTGACTTTCGTAGTAAGAGGACAGGTAATTTGCAGATATAAATATCGTTATCCTCTTATTTACATTATTATAACGTTTCTTTGACACGAGAATTACAGCGAAATGAAAGCACAACTTTGTCGCGAATTTTCTATGATAAAAACTTGTTCAGAAATCCAAAATCTACGTTAACAGCACACACCAGGCCTACTCCTGAGTATCTGGCTACAAATCATTTCCTCTGGCCGCGCTTCAGCCATTCGATGAGGGCCAGTCTCGTGCTTCTTAAGTTGCCTCGCTCATGCCCAAAAAGAATTCTGGGTAATTCTGCCATTCCATGACAAGGGAAGACTCCCGATTCTCATTTCATCGTTTTTTTCATAAGTGTCGGGCCACCCAGTCCTACCAGCAAAATAACGCATCGATTGAAGGTTTTAGCTTTCAAAACTTGCCCAGATTGTGTCAGTAGGTGCTGGAATTCGTCCACAGAAAGGCCAGAGAGACAACTTCACTCGTGAATCGCCATCTTTACAACAGAGTATCTTAGGCGTCCCAGTCTGCATGAAACCATCTCTCGCCTCTGTCTGAGACGAGACCAGACACGCACGGTTCTTACGTTACGTTTATGCCTATAAAATCAACTGAACTGTCAATTGCTGGTACAAAAAAAAGAAAAAAATAAACCAGCGTGTTAATCTTTTTTGGTAGGCTAGGTATCGAAGAGCCAGAACATTTGCGCATGCGCTGACGGAATGTTTGAACAAGAGAGAAAAACGCAGTACCTCCAGACACCGGCGCTGGAGCGTCGTACCAAACGAGTCATCCCGGGATTTCGGCCCGTGCGATCGCTTTTGGATGCAGTTGGCCCTTCGCTGCTTTCTGCTACCGACCTTGCCTCCCGGTACGGCATTGAGGGAGAGATATGTCGGCCCCTAAACCATATGTGACAAATCCCACGCCTACTCACAGCTCCAAACCGCCCTTGTCAATATAGCGTAAGAATTAGATGGCTTATATATTCAAGAGAAAAGTCATTTTATCTGTCATATGGTAAGCACTGGAGTCGCAGATTACAAAGTGTGCGCATGCGCCCTCCTAAAGGTAACATACATACAGTCATAAGCTTTTTTCCGAATAACTACAGGAGCTAATATCTTCGAGACATTACATTTACAGCTAAAATACATAGCATATACAGACACCTACTAAATACATAATATTTAAAGATATATTCATTAAAAAGAAAAGCCGCTGTACAAAATGCGGCCCTGGATTCTCTTTTAAAACCAGTAAACTCATAGGTACGGATAAAATCAGGTAGTGCTTTCCGCAACTTAGCTGATACGTAAGAAAAAAGAGAACTAAGACCATAACTGCTTGTTCCAGGTTTATTGAGGAACAGAATGTAATTTCCGCGAAGATCATGCATAAGAAGGGGACGGGAGAGAAAACGTATTTTTCATATAAGCAGAAAAACCCTTTTTTCCCAAAAAAAAAAAAAGCAAAAAAAAGCAAAAAAAGAAACATACTTTTATCAAGTAATACGAGGCAATTTTGAATGCGCTTATTGCATAGAGATGTCGAGGTTGACTTTCGTAGTAAGAGGACAGGTAATTTGCAAATATAAATATCGTTATCCTCTTATTTACATTATTATAACGTTTCTTTGACACGAGAATTACAGCGAAATGAAAGCACAACTTTGTCGCGAATTTTCTATGATAAAAACTTGTTCAGAAATCCAAAATCTACGTTAACAGCACACACCAGGCCTACTCCTGAGTATCTGGCTACAAATCATTTCCTCTGGCCGCGCTTCAGCCATTCGATGAGGGCCAGTCTCGTGCTTCTTAAGTTGCCTCGCTCATGCCCAAAAAGAATTCTGGGTAATTCTGCCATTCCATGACAAGGGAAGACTCCCGATTCTCATTTCATCGTTTTTTTCATAAGTGTCGGGCCACCCAGTCCTACCAGCAAAATAACGCATCGATTGAAGGTTTTAGCTTTCAAAACTTGCCCAGATTGTGTCAGTAGGTGCTGGAATTCGTCCACAGAAAGGCCAGAGAGACAACTTCACTCGTGAATCGCCATCTTTACAACAGAGTATCTTAGGCGTCCCAGTCTGCATGAAACCATCTCTCGCCTCTGTCTGAGACGAGACCAGACACGCACGGTTCTTACGTTACGTTTATGCCTATAAAATCAACTGAACTGTCAATTGCTGGTACAAAAAAAAGAAAAAAATAAACCAGCATGTTAATTTTTTTTGGTAGGCTAGGTATCGAAGAGCCAGAACATTTGCGCATGCGCTGACGGAATGTTTGAACAAGAGAGAAAAACGCAGTACCTCCAGACACCGGCGCTGGAGCGTCGTACCAAACGAGTCATCCCGGGATTTCGGCCCGTGCGATCGCTTTTGGACGCAGTTGGCCCTTCGCTGCTTTCTGCTACCGACCTTGCCTCCCGGTACGGCATTGAGGGAGAGATATGTCGGCCCCTAAACCATATGTGACAAATCCCACGCCTACTCACAGCTCCAAACCGCCCTTGTCAATATAGCGTAAGAATTAGATGGCTTATATATTCAAGAGAAAAGTCATTTTATCTGTCATATGGTAAGCACTGGAGTCGCAGATTACAAAGTGTGCGCATGCGCCCTCCTAAAGGTAACATACATACAGTCATAAGCTTTTTTCCGAATAACTACAGGAGCTAATATCTTCGAGACATTACATTTACAGCTAAAATACATAGCATATACAGACACCTACTAAATACATAATATTTAAAGATATATTCATTAAAAAGAAAAGCCGCTGTACAAAATGCGGCCCTGGATTCTCTTTTAAAACCAGTAAACTCATAGGTACGGATAAAATCAGGTAGTGCTTTCCGCAACTTAGCTGATACGTAAGAAAAAAGAGAACTAAGACCATAACTGCTTGTTCCAGCTTTATTGAGGAACAGAATGTAATTTCCGCGAAGATCATGCATAAGAAGGGGACGGGAGAGAAAACGTATTTTTCATATAAGCAGAAAAACCCTTTTTTCCAAAAAAAAAAAAAAAGCAAAAAAAAGCAAAAAAAGAAACATACTTTTATCAAGTAATACGAGGCAATTTTGAATGCGCTTATTGCATAGAGATGTCGAGGTTGACTTTCGTAGTAAGAGGACAGGTAATTTGCAGATATAAATATCGTTATCCTCTTATTTACATTATTATAACGTTTCTTTGACACGAGAATTACAGCGAAATGAAAGCACAACTTTGTCGCGAATTTTCTATGATAAAAACTTGTTCAGAAATCCAAAATCTACGTTAACAGCACACACCAGGCCTACTCCTGAGTATCTGGCTACAAATCATTTCCTCTGGCCGCGCTTCAGCCATTCGATGAGGGCCAGTCTCGTGCTTCTTAAGTTGCCTCGCTCATGCCCAAAAAGAATTCTGGGTAATTCTGCCATTCCATGACAAGGGAAGACTCCCGATTCTCATTTCATCGTTTTTTTCATAAGTGTCGGGCCACCCAGTCCTACCAGCAAAATAACGCATCGATTGAAGGTTTTAGCTTTCAAAACTTGCCCAGATTGTGTCAGTAGGTGCTGGAATTCGTCCACAGAAAGGCCAGAGAGACAACTTCACTCGTGAATCGCCATCTTTACAACAGAGTATCTTAGGCGTCCCAGTCTGCATGAAACCATCTCTCGCCTCTGTCTGAGACGAGACCAGACACGCACGGTTCTTACGTTACGTTTATGCCTATAAAATCAACTGAACTGTCAATTGCTGGTACAAAAAAAAGAAAAAAATAAACCAGCGTGTTAATCTTTTTTGGTAGGCTAGGTATCGAAGAGCCAGAACATTTGCGCATGCGCTGACGGAATGTTTGAACAAGAGAGAAAAACGCAGTACCTCCAGACACCGGCGCTGGAGCGTCGTACCAAACGAGTCATCCCGGGATTTCGGCCCGTGCGATCGCTTTTGGATGCAGTTGGCCCTTCGCTGCTTTCTGCTACCGACCTTGCCTCCCGGTACGGCATTGAGGGAGAGATATGTCGGCCCCTAAACCATATGTGACAAATCCCACGCCTACTCACAGCTCCAAACCGCCCTTGTCAATATAGCGTAAGAATTAGATGGCTTATATATTCAAGAGAAAAGTCATTTTATCTGTCATATGGTAAGCACTGGAGTCGCAGATTACAAAGTGTGCGCATGCGCCCTCCTAAAGGTAACATACATACAGTCATAAGCTTTTTTCCGAATAACTACAGGAGCTAATATCTTCGAGACATTACATTTACAGCTAAAATACATAGCATATACAGACACCTACTAAATACATAATATTTAAAGATATATTCATTAAAAAGAAAAGCCGCTGTACAAAATGCGGCCCTGGATTCTCTTTTAAAACCAGTAAACTCATAGGTACGGATAAAATCAGGTAGTGCTTTCCGCAACTTAGCTGATACGTAAGAAAAAAGAGAACTAAGACCATAACTGCTTGTTCCAGGTTTATTGAGGAACAGAATGTAATTTCCGCGAAGATCATGCATAAGAAGGGGACGGGAGAGAAAACGTATTTTTCATATAAGCAGAAAAACCCTTTTTTCCCAAAAAAAAAAAAAGCAAAAAAAAGCAAAAAAAGAAACATACTTTTATCAAGTAATACGAGGCAATTTTGAATGCGCTTATTGCATAGAGATGTCGAGGTTGACTTTCGTAGTAAGAGGACAGGTAATTTGCAAATATAAATATCGTTATCCTCTTATTTACATTATTATAACGTTTCTTTGACACGAGAATTACAGCGAAATGAAAGCACAACTTTGTCGCGAATTTTCTATGATAAAAACTTGTTCAGAAATCCAAAATCTACGTTAACAGCACACACCAGGCCTACTCCTGAGTATCTGGCTACAAATCATTTCCTCTGGCCGCGCTTCAGCCATTCGATGAGGGCCAGTCTCGTGCTTCTTAAGTTGCCTCGCTCATGCCCAAAAAGAATTCTGGGTAATTCTGCCATTCCATGACAAGGGAAGACTCCCGATTCTCATTTCATCGTTTTTTTCATAAGTGTCGGGCCACCCAGTCCTACCAGCAAAATAACGCATCGATTGAAGGTTTTAGCTTTCAAAACTTGCCCAGATTGTGTCAGTAGGTGCTGGAATTCGTCCACAGAAAGGCCAGAGAGACAACTTCACTCGTGAATCGCCATCTTTACAACAGAGTATCTTGGGCGTCCCAGTCTGCATGAAACCATCTCTCGCCTCTGTCTGAGACGAGACCAGACACGCACGGTTCTTACGTTACGTTTATGCCTATAAAATCAACTGAACTGTCAATTGCTGGTACAAAAAAAAGAAAAAAATAAACCAGCGTGTTAATCTTTTTTGGTAGGCTAGGTATCGAAGAGCCAGAACATTTGCGCATGCGCTGACGGAATGTTTGAACAAGAGAGAAAAACGCAGTACCTCCAGACACCGGCGCTGGAGCGTCGTACCAAACGAGTCATCCCGGGATTTCGGCCCGTGCGATCGCTTTTGGACGCAGTTGGCCCTTCGCTGCTTTCTGCTACCGACCTTGCCTCCCGGTACGGCATTGAGGGAGAGATATGTCGGCCCCTAAACCATATGTGACAAATCCCACGCCTACTCACAGCTCCAAACCGCCCTTGTCAATATAGCGTAAGAATTAGATGGCTTATATATTCAAGAGAAAAGTCATTTTATCTGTCATATGGTAAGCACTGGAGTCGCAGATTACAAAGTGTGCGCATGCGCCCTCCTAAAGGTAACATACATACAGTCATAAGCTTTTTTCCGAATAACTACAGGAGCTAATATCTTCGAGACATTACATTTACAGCTAAAATACATAGCATATACAGACACCTACTAAATACATAATATTTAAAGATATATTCATTAAAAAGAAAAGCCGCTGTACAAAATGCGGCCCTGGATTCTCTTTTAAAACCAGTAAACTCATAGGTACGGATAAAATCAGGTAGTGCTTTCCGCAACTTAGCTGATACGTAAGAAAAAAGAGAACTAAGACCATAACTGCTTGTTCCAGCTTTATTGAGGAACAGAATGTAATTTCCGCGAAGATCATGCATAAGAAGGGGACGGGAGAGAAAACGTATTTTTCATATAAGCAGAAAAACCCTTTTTTCCAAAAAAAAAAAAAAAAGCAAAAAAAAGCAAAAAAAGAAACATACTTTTATCAAGTAATACGAGGCAATTTTGAATGCGCTTATTGCATAGAGATGTCGAGGTTGACTTTCGTAGTAAGAGGACAGGTAATTTGCAGATATAAATATCGTTATCCTCTTATTTACATTATTATAACGTTTCTTTGACACGAGAATTACAGCGAAATGAAAGCACAACTTTGTCGCGAATTTTCTATGATAAAAACTTGTTCAGAAATCCAAAATCTACGTTAACAGCACACACCAGGCCTACTCCTGAGTATCTGGCTACAAATCATTTCCTCTGGCCGCGCTTCAGCCATTCGATGAGGGCCAGTCTCGTGCTTCTTAAGTTGCCTCGCTCATGCCCAAAAAGAATTCTGGGTAATTCTGCCATTCCATGACAAGGGAAGACTCCCGATTCTCATTTCATCGTTTTTTTCATAAGTGTCGGGCCACCCAGTCCTACCAGCAAAATAACGCATCGATTGAAGGTTTTAGCTTTCAAAACTTGCCCAGATTGTGTCAGTAGGTGCTGGAATTCGTCCACAGAAAGGCCAGAGAGACAACTTCACTCGTGAATCGCCATCTTTACAACAGAGTATCTTAGGCGTCCCAGTCTGCATGAAACCATCTCTCGCCTCTGTCTGAGACGAGACCAGACACGCACGGTTCTTACGTTACGTTTATGCCTATAAAATCAACTGAACTGTCAATTGCTGGTACAAAAAAAAGAAAAAAATAAACCAGCGTGTTAATCTTTTTTGGTAGGCTAGGTATCGAAGAGCCAGAACATTTGCGCATGCGCTGACGGAATGTTTGAACAAGAGAGAAAAACGCAGTACCTCCAGACACCGGCGCTGGAGCGTCGTACCAAACGAGTCATCCCGGGATTTCGGCCCGTGCGATCGCTTTTGGACGCAGTTGGCCCTTCGCTGCTTTCTGCTACCGACCTTGCCTCCCGGTACGGCATTGAGGGAGAGATATGTCGGCCCCTAAACCATATGTGACAAATCCCACGCCTACTCACAGCTCCAAACCGCCCTTGTCAATATAGCGTAAGAATTAGATGGCTTATATATTCAAGAGAAAAGTCATTTTATCTGTCATATGGTAAGCACTGGAGTCGCAGATTACAAAGTGTGCGCATGCGCCCTCCTAAAGGTAACATACATACAGTCATAAGCTTTTTTCCGAATAACTACAGGAGCTAATATCTTCGAGACATTACATTTACAGCTAAAATACATAGCATATACAGACACCTACTAAATACATAATATTTAAAGATATATTCATTAAAAAGAAAAGCCGCTGTACAAAATGCGGCCCTGGATTCTCTTTTAAAACCAGTAAACTCATAGGTACGGATAAAATCAGGTAGTGCTTTCCGCAACTTAGCTGATACGTAAGAAAAAAGAGAACTAAGACCATAACTGCTTGTTCCAGCTTCATTGAGGAACAGAATGTAATTTCCGCGAAGATCATGCATAAGAAGGGGACGGGAGAGAAAACGTATTTTTCATATAAGCAGAAAAACCCTTTTTTCCAAAAAAAAAAAAAAAGCAAAAAAAAGCAAAAAAAGAAACATACTTTTATCAAGTAATACGAGGCAATTTTGAATGCGCTTATTGCATAGAGATGTCGAGGTTGACTTTCGTAGTAAGAGGACAGGTAATTTGCAGATATAAATATCGTTATCCTCTTATTTACATTATTATAACGTTTCTTTGACACGAGAATTACAGCGAAATGAAAGCACAACTTTGTCGCGAATTTTCTATGATAAAAACTTGTTCAGAAATCCAAACTCTACGTTAACAGCACACACCAGGCCTACTCCTGAGTATCTGGCTACAAATCATTTCCTCTGGCCGCGCTTCAGCCATTCGATGAGGGCCAGTCTCGTGCTTCTTAAGTTGCCTCGCTCATGCCCAAAAAGAATTCTGGGTAATTCTGCCATTCCATGACAAGGGAAGACTCCCGATTCTCATTTCATCGTTTTTTTCATAAGTGTCGGGCCACCCAGTCCTACCAGCAAAATAACGCATCGATTGAAGGTTTTAGCTTTCAAAACTTGCCCAGATTGTGTCAGTAGGTGCTGGAATTCGTCCACAGAAAGGCCAGAGAGACAACTTCACTCGTGAATCGCCATCTTTACAACAGAGTATCTTAGGCGTCCCAGTCTGCATGAAACCATCTCTCGCCTCTGTCTGAGACGAGACCAGACACGCACGGTTCTTACGTTACGTTTATGCCTATAAAATCAACTGAACTGTCAATTGCTGGTACAAAAAAAAGAAAAAAATAAACCAGCGTGTTAATCTTTTTTGGTAGGCTAGGTATCGAAGAGCCAGAACATTTGCGCATGCGCTGACGGAATGTTTGAACAAGAGAGAAAAACGCAGTACCTCCAGACACCGGCGCTGGAGCGTCGTACCAAACGAGTCATCCCGGGATTTCGGCCCGTGCGATCGCTTTTGGACGCAGTTGGCCCTTCGCTGCTTTCTGCTACCGACCTTGCCTCCCGGTACGGCATTGAGGGAGAGATATGTCGGCCCCTAAACCATATGTGACAAATCCCACGCCTACTCACAGCTCCAAACCGCCCTTGTCAATATAGCGTAAGAATTAGATGGCTTATATATTCAAGAGAAAAGTCATTTTATCTGTCATATGGTAAGCACTGGAGTCGCAGATTACAAAGTGTGCGCATGCGCCCTCCTAAAGGTAACATACATACAGTCATAAGCTTTTTTCCGAATAACTACAGGAGCTAATATCTTCGAGACATTACATTTACAGCTAAAATACATAGCATATACAGACACCTACTAAATACATAATATTTAAAGATATATTCATTAAAAAGAAAAGCCGCTGTACAAAATGCGGCCCTGGATTCTCTTTTAAAACCAGTAAACTCATAGGTACGGATAAAATCAGGTAGTGCTTTCCGCAACTTAGCTGATACGTAAGAAAAAAGAGAACTAAGACCATAACTGCTTGTTCCAGCTTTATTGAGGAACAGAATGTAATTTCCGCGAAGATCATGCATAAGAAGGGGACGGGAGAGAAAACGTATTTTTCATATAAGCAGAAAAACCCTTTTTTCCAAAAAAAAAAAAAAAGCAAAAAAAAGCAAAAAAAGAAACATACTTTTATCAAGTAATACGAGGCAATTTTGAATGCGCTTATTGCATAGAGATGTCGAGGTTGACTTTCGTAGTAAGAGGACAGGTAATTTGCAGATATAAATATCGTTATCCTCTTATTTACATTATTATAACGTTTCTTTGACACGAGAATTACAGCGAAATGAAAGCACAACTTTGTCGCGAATTTTCTATGATAAAAACTTGTTCAGAAATCCAAAATCTACGTTAACAGCACACACCAGGCCTACTCCTGAGTATCTGGCTACAAATCATTTCCTCTGGCCGCGCTTCAGCCATTCGATGAGGGCCAGTCTCGTGCTTCTTAAGTTGCCTCGCTCATGCCCAAAAAGAATTCTGGGTAATTCTGCCATTCCATGACAAGGGAAGACTCCCGATTCTCATTTCATCGTTTTTTTCATAAGTGTCGGGCCACCCAGTCCTACCAGCAAAATAACGCATCGATTGAAGGTTTTAGCTTTCAAAACTTGCCCAGATTGTGTCAGTAGGTGCTGGAATTCGTCCACAGAAAGGCCAGAGAGACAACTTCACTCGTGAATCGCCATCTTTACAACAGAGTATCTTAGGCGTCCCAGTCTGCATGAAACCATCTCTCGCCTCTGTCTGAGACGAGACCAGACACGCACGGTTCTTACGTTACGTTTATGCCTATAAAATCAACTGAACTGTCAATTGCTGGTACAAAAAAAAGAAAAAAATAAACCAGCGTGTTAATCTTTTTTGGTAGGCTAGGTATCGAAGAGCCAGAACATTTGCGCATGCGCTGACGGAATGTTTGAACAAGAGAGAAAAACGCAGTACCTCCAGACACCGGCGCTGGAGCGTCGTACCAAACGAGTCATCCCGGGATTTCGGCCCGTGCGATCGCTTTTGGACGCAGTTGGCCCTTCGCTGCTTTCTGCTACCGACCTTGCCTCCCGGTACGGCATTGAGGGAGAGATATGTCGGCCCCTAAACCATATGTGACAAATCCCACGCCTACTCACAGCTCCAAACCGCCCTTGTCAATATAGCGTAAGAATTAGATGGCTTATATATTCAAGAGAAAAGTCATTTTATCTGTCATATGGTAAGCACTGGAGTCGCAGATTACAAAGTGTGCGCATGCGCCCTCCTAAAGGTAACATACATACAGTCATAAGCTTTTTTCCGAATAACTACAGGAGCTAATATCTTCGAGACATTACATTTACAGCTAAAATACATAGCATATACAGACACCTACTAAATACATAATATTTAAAGATATATTCATTAAAAAGAAAAGCCGCTGTACAAAATGCGGCCCTGGATTCTCTTTTAAAACCAGTAAACTCATAGGTACGGATAAAATCAGGTAGTGCTTTCCGCAACTTAGCTGATACGTAAGAAAAAAGAGAACTAAGACCATAACTGCTTGTTCCAGCTTTATTGAGGAACAGAATGTAATTTCCGCGAAGATCATGCATAAGAAGGGGACGGGAGAGAAAACGTATTTTTCATATAAGCAGAAAAACCCTTTTTTCCAAAAAAAAAAAAAAAGCAAAAAAAAGCAAAAAAAGAAACATACTTTTATCAAGTAATACGAGGCAATTTTGAATGCGCTTATTGCATAGAGATGTCGAGGTTGACTTTCGTAGTAAGAGGACAGGTAATTTGCAGATATAAATATCGTTATCCTCTTATTTACATTATTATAACGTTTCTTTGACACGAGAATTACAGCGAAATGAAAGCACAACTTTGTCGCGAATTTTCTATGATAAAAACTTGTTCAGAAATCCAAAATCTACGTTAACAGCACACACCAGGCCTACTCCTGAGTATCTGGCTACAAATCATTTCCTCTGGCCGCGCTTCAGCCATTCGATGAGGGCCAGTCTCGTGCTTCTTAAGTTGCCTCGCTCATGCCCAAAAAGAATTCTGGGTAATTCTGCCATTCCATGACAAGGGAAGACTCCCGATTCTCATTTCATCGTTTTTTTCATAAGTGTCGGGCCACCCAGTCCTACCAGCAAAATAACGCATCGATTGAAGGTTTTAGCTTTCAAAACTTGCCCAGATTGTGTCAGTAGGTGCTGGAATTCGTCCACAGAAAGGCCAGAGAGACAACTTCACTCGTGAATCGCCATCTTTACAACAGAGTATCTTAGGCGTCCCAGTCTGCATGAAACCATCTCTCGCCTCTGTCTGAGACGAGACCAGACACGCACGGTTCTTACGTTACGTTTATGCCTATAAAATCAACTGAACTGTCAATTGCTGGTACAAAAAAAAGAAAAAAATAAACCAGCGTGTTAATCTTTTTTGGTAGGCTAGGTATCGAAGAGCCAGAACATTTGCGCATGCGCTGACGGAATGTTTGAACAAGAGAGAAAAACGCAGTACCTCCAGACACCGGCGCTGGAGCGTCGTACCAAACGAGTCATCCCGGGATTTCGGCCCGTGCGATCGCTTTTGGACGCAGTTGGCCCTTCGCTGCTTTCTGCTACCGACCTTGCCTCCCGGTACGGCATTGAGGGAGAGATATGTCGGCCCCTAAACCATATGTGACAAATCCCACGCCTACTCACAGCTCCAAACCGCCCTTGTCAATATAGCGTAAGAATTAGATGGCTTATATATTCAAGAGAAAAGTCATTTTATCTGTCATATGGTAAGCACTGGAGTCGCAGATTACAAAGTGTGCGCATGCGCCCTCCTAAAGGTAACATACATACAGTCATAAGCTTTTTTCCGAATAACTACAGGAGCTAATATCTTCGAGACATTACATTTACAGCTAAAATACATAGCATATACAGACACCTACTAAATACATAATATTTAAAGATATATTCATTAAAAAGAAAAGCCGCTGTACAAAATGCGGCCCTGGATTCTCTTTTAAAACCAGTAAACTCATAGGTACGGATAAAATCAGGTAGTGCTTTCCGCAACTTAGCTGATACGTAAGAAAAAAGAGAACTAAGACCATAACTGCTTGTTCCAGCTTTATTGAGGAACAGAATGTAATTTCCGCGAAGATCATGCATAAGAAGGGGACGGGAGAGAAAACGTATTTTTCATATAAGCAGAAAAACCCTTTTTTCCAAAAAAAAAAAAAAAGCAAAAAAAAGCAAAAAAAGAAACATACTTTTATCAAGTAATACGAGGCAATTTTGAATGCGCTTATTGCATAGAGATGTCGAGGTTGACTTTCGTAGTAAGAGGACAGGTAATTTGCAGATATAAATATCGTTATCCTCTTATTTACATTATTATAACGTTTCTTTGACACGAGAATTACAGCGAAATGAAAGCACAACTTTGTCGCGAATTTTCTATGATAAAAACTTGTTCAGAAATCCAAAATCTACGTTAACAGCACACACCAGGCCTACTCCTGAGTATCTGGCTACAAATCATTTCCTCTGGCCGCGCTTCAGCCATTCGATGAGGGCCAGTCTCGTGCTTCTTAAGTTGCCTCGCTCATGCCCAAAAAGAATTCTGGGTAATTCTGCCATTCCATGACAAGGGAAGACTCCCGATTCTCATTTCATCGTTTTTTTCATAAGTGTCGGGCCACCCAGTCCTACCAGCAAAATAACGCATCGATTGAAGGTTTTAGCTTTCAAAACTTGCCCAGATTGTGTCAGTAGGTGCTGGAATTCGTCCACAGAAAGGCCAGAGAGACAACTTCACTCGTGAATCGCCATCTTTACAACAGAGTATCTTAGGCGTCCCAGTCTGCATGAAACCATCTCTCGCCTCTGTCTGAGACGAGACCAGACACGCACGGTTCTTACGTTACGTTTATGCCTATAAAATCAACTGAACTGTCAATTGCTGGTACAAAAAAAAGAAAAAAATAAACCAGCGTGTTAATCTTTTTTGGTAGGCTAGGTATCGAAGAGCCAGAACATTTGCGCATGCGCTGACGGAATGTTTGAACAAGAGAGAAAAACGCAGTACCTCCAGACACCGGCGCTGGAGCGTCGTACCAAACGAGTCATCCCGGGATTTCGGCCCGTGCGATCGCTTTTGGACGCAGTTGGCCCTTCGCTGCTTTCTGCTACCGACCTTGCCTCCCGGTACGGCATTGAGGGAGAGATATGTCGGCCCCTAAACCATATGTGACAAATCCCACGCCTACTCACAGCTCCAAACCGCCCTTGTCAATATAGCGTAAGAATTAGATGGCTTATATATTCAAGAGAAAAGTCATTTTATCTGTCATATGGTAAGCACTGGAGTCGCAGATTACAAAGTGTGCGCATGCGCCCTCCTAAAGGTAACATACATACAGTCATAAGCTTTTTTCCGAATAACTACAGGAGCTAATATCTTCGAGACATTACATTTACAGCTAAAATACATAGCATATACAGACACCTACTAAATACATAATATTTAAAGATATATTCATTAAAAAGAAAAGCCGCTGTACAAAATGCGGCCCTGGATTCTCTTTTAAAACCAGTAAACTCATAGGTACGGATAAAATCAGGTAGTGCTTTCCGCAACTTAGCTGATACGTAAGAAAAAAGAGAACTAAGACCATAACTGCTTGTTCCAGCTTTATTGAGGAACAGAATGTAATTTCCGCGAAGATCATGCATAAGAAGGGGACGGGAGAGAAAACGTATTTTTCATATAAGCAGAAAAACCCTTTTTTCCAAAAAAAAAAAAAAAGCAAAAAAAAGCAAAAAAAGAAACATACTTTTATCAAGTAATACGAGGCAATTTTGAATGCGCTTATTGCATAGAGATGTCGAGGTTGACTTTCGTAGTAAGAGGACAGGTAATTTGCAGATATAAATATCGTTATCCTCTTATTTACATTATTATAACGTTTCTTTGACACGAGAATTACAGCGAAATGAAAGCACAACTTTGTCGCGAATTTTCTATGATAAAAACTTGTTCAGAAATCCAAACTCTACGTTAACAGCACACACCAGGCCTACTCCTGAGTATCTGGCTACAAATCATTTCCTCTGGCCGCGCTTCAGCCATTCGATGAGGGCCAGTCTCGTGCTTCTTAAGTTGCCTCGCTCATGCCCAAAAAGAATTCTGGGTAATTCTGCCATTCCATGACAAGGGAAGACTCCCGATTCTCATTTCATCGTTTTTTTCATAAGTGTCGGGCCACCCAGTCCTACCAGCAAAATAACGCATCGATTGAAGGTTTTAGCTTTCAAAACTTGCCCAGATTGTGTCAGTAGGTGCTGGAATTCGTCCACAGAAAGGCCAGAGAGACAACTTCACTCGTGAATCGCCATCTTTACAACAGAGTATCTTAGGCGTCCCAGTCTGCATGAAACCATCTCTCGCCTCTGTCTGAGACGAGACCAGACACGCACGGTTCTTACGTTACGTTTATGCCTATAAAATCAACTGAACTGTCAATTGCTGGTACAAAAAAAAGAAAAAAATAAACCAGCGTGTTAATCTTTTTTGGTAGGCTAGGTATCGAAGAGCCAGAACATTTGCGCATGCGCTGACGGAATGTTTGAACAAGAGAGAAAAACGCAGTACCTCCAGACACCGGCGCTGGAGCGTCGTACCAAACGAGTCATCCCGGGATTTCGGCCCGTGCGATCGCTTTTGGACGCAGTTGGCCCTTCGCTGCTTTCTGCTACCGACCTTGCCTCCCGGTACGGCATTGAGGGAGAGATATGTCGGCCCCTAAACCATATGTGACAAATCCCACGCCTACTCACAGCTCCAAACCGCCCTTGTCAATATAGCGTAAGAATTAGATGGCTTATATATTCAAGAGAAAAGTCATTTTATCTGTCATATGGTAAGCACTGGAGTCGCAGATTACAAAGTGTGCGCATGCGCCCTCCTAAAGGTAACATACATACAGTCATAAGCTTTTTTCCGAATAACTACAGGAGCTAATATCTTCGAGACATTACATTTACAGCTAAAATACATAGCATATACAGACACCTACTAAATACATAATATTTAAAGATATATTCATTAAAAAGAAAAGCCGCTGTACAAAATGCGGCCCTGGATTCTCTTTTAAAACCAGTAAACTCATAGGTACGGATAAAATCAGGTAGTGCTTTCCGCAACTTAGCTGATACGTAAGAAAAAAGAGAACTAAGACCATAACTGCTTGTTCCAGCTTCATTGAGGAACAGAATGTAATTTCCGCGAAGATCATGCATAAGAAGGGGACGGGAGAGAAAACGTATTTTTCATATAAGCAGAAAAACCCTTTTTTCCAAAAAAAAAAAAAAAAGCAAAAAAAAGCAAAAAAAGAAACATACTTTTATCAAGTAATACGAGGCAATTTTGAATGCGCTTATTGCATAGAGATGTCGAGGTTGACTTTCGTAGTAAGAGGACAGGTAATTTGCAGATATAAATATCGTTATCCTCTTATTTACATTATTATAACGTTTCTTTGACACGAGAATTACAGCGAAATGAAAGCACAACTTTGTCGCGAATTTTCTATGATAAAAACTTGTTCAGAAATCCAAAATCTACGTTAACAGCACACACCAGGCCTACTCCTGAGTATCTGGCTACAAATCATTTCCTCTGGCCGCGCTTCAGCCATTCGATGAGGGCCAGTCTCGTGCTTCTTAAGTTGCCTCGCTCATGCCCAAAAAGAATTCTGGGTAATTCTGCCATTCCATGACAAGGGAAGACTCCCGATTCTCATTTCATCGTTTTTTTCATAAGTGTCGGGCCACCCAGTCCTACCAGCAAAATAACGCATCGATTGAAGGTTTTAGCTTTCAAAACTTGCCCAGATTGTGTCAGTAGGTGCTGGAATTCGTCCACAGAAAGGCCAGAGAGACAACTTCACTCGTGAATCGCCATCTTTACAACAGAGTATCTTAGGCGTCCCAGTCTGCATGAAACCATCTCTCGCCTCTGTCTGAGACGAGACCAGACACGCACGGTTCTTACGTTACGTTTATGCCTATAAAATCAACTGAACTGTCAATTGCTGGTACAAAAAAAAGAAAAAAATAAACCAGCGTGTTAATCTTTTTTGGTAGGCTAGGTATCGAAGAGCCAGAACATTTGCGCATGCGCTGACGGAATGTTTGAACAAGAGAGAAAAACGCAGTACCTCCAGACACCGGCGCTGGAGCGTCGTACCAAACGAGTCATCCCGGGATTTCGGCCCGTGCGATCGCTTTTGGACGCAGTTGGCCCTTCGCTGCTTTCTGCTACCGACCTTGCCTCCCGGTACGGCATTGAGGGAGAGATATGTCGGCCCCTAAACCATATGTGACAAATCCCACGCCTACTCACAGCTCCAAACCGCCCTTGTCAATATAGCGTAAGAATTAGATGGCTTATATATTCAAGAGAAAAGTCATTTTATCTGTCATATGGTAAGCACTGGAGTCGCAGATTACAAAGTGTGCGCATGCGCCCTCCTAAAGGTAACATACATACAGTCATAAGCTTTTTTCCGAATAACTACAGGAGCTAATATCTTCGAGACATTACATTTACAGCTAAAATACATAGCATATACAGACACCTACTAAATACATAATATTTAAAGATATATTCATTAAAAAGAAAAGCCGCTGTACAAAATGCGGCCCTGGATTCTCTTTTAAAACCAGTAAACTCATAGGTACGGATAAAATCAGGTAGTGCTTTCCGCAACTTAGCTGATACGTAAGAAAAAAGAGAACTAAGACCATAACTGCTTGTTCCAGCTTTATTGAGGAACAGAATGTAATTTCCGCGAAGATCATGCATAAGAAGGGGACGGGAGAGAAAACGTATTTTTCATATAAGCAGAAAAACCCTTTTTTCCAAAAAAAAAAAAAAAGCAAAAAAAAGCAAAAAAAGAAACATACTTTTATCAAGTAATACGAGGCAATTTTGAATGCGCTTATTGCATAGAGATGTCGAGGTTGACTTTCGTAGTAAGAGGACAGGTAATTTGCAGATATAAATATCGTTATCCTCTTATTTACATTATTATAACGTTTCTTTGACACGAGAATTACAGCGAAATGAAAGCACAACTTTGTCGCGAATTTTCTATGATAAAAACTTGTTCAGAAATCCAAAATCTACGTTAACAGCACACACCAGGCCTACTCCTGAGTATCTGGCTACAAATCATTTCCTCTGGCCGCGCTTCAGCCATTCGATGAGGGCCAGTCTCGTGCTTCTTAAGTTGCCTCGCTCATGCCCAAAAAGAATTCTGGGTAATTCTGCCATTCCATGACAAGGGAAGACTCCCGATTCTCATTTCATCGTTTTTTTCATAAGTGTCGGGCCACCCAGTCCTACCAGCAAAATAACGCATCGATTGAAGGTTTTAGCTTTCAAAACTTGCCCAGATTGTGTCAGTAGGTGCTGGAATTCGTCCACAGAAAGGCCAGAGAGACAACTTCACTCGTGAATCGCCATCTTTACAACAGAGTATCTTAGGCGTCCCAGTCTGCATGAAACCATCTCTCGCCTCTGTCTGAGACGAGACCAGACACGCACGGTTCTTACGTTACGTTTATGCCTATAAAATCAACTGAACTGTCAATTGCTGGTACAAAAAAAAGAAAAAAATAAACCAGCGTGTTAATCTTTTTTGGTAGGCTAGGTATCGAAGAGCCAGAACATTTGCGCATGCGCTGACGGAATGTTTGAACAAGAGAGAAAAACGCAGTACCTCCAGACACCGGCGCTGGAGCGTCGTACCAAACGAGTCATCCCGGGATTTCGGCCCGTGCGATCGCTTTTGGACGCAGTTGGCCCTTCGCTGCTTTCTGCTACCGACCTTGCCTCCCGGTACGGCATTGAGGGAGAGATATGTCGGCCCCTAAACCATATGTGACAAATCCCACGCCTACTCACAGCTCCAAACCGCCCTTGTCAATATAGCGTAAGAATTAGATGGCTTATATATTCAAGAGAAAAGTCATTTTATCTGTCATATGGTAAGCACTGGAGTCGCAGATTACAAAGTGTGCGCATGCGCCCTCCTAAAGGTAACATACATACAGTCATAAGCTTTTTTCCGAATAACTACAGGAGCTAATATCTTCGAGACATTACATTTACAGCTAAAATACATAGCATATACAGACACCTACTAAATACATAATATTTAAAGATATATTCATTAAAAAGAAAAGCCGCTGTACAAAATGCGGCCCTGGATTCTCTTTTAAAACCAGTAAACTCATAGGTACGGATAAAATCAGGTAGTGCTTTCCGCAACTTAGCTGATACGTAAGAAAAAAGAGAACTAAGACCATAACTGCTTATTCCAGCTTTATTGAGGAACAGAATGTAATTTCCGCGAAGATCATGCATAAGAAGGGGACGGGAGAGAAAACGTATTTTTCATATAAGCAGAAAAACCCTTTTTTCCAAAAAAAAAAAAAAAGCAAAAAAAAGCAAAAAAAGAAACATACTTTTATCAAGTAATACGAGGCAATTTTGAATGCGCTTATTGCATAGAGATGTCGAGGTTGACTTTCGTAGTAAGAGGACAGGTAATTTGCAGATATAAATATCGTTATCCTCTTATTTACATTATTATAACGTTTCTTTGACACGAGAATTACAGCGAAATGAAAGCACAACTTTGTCGCGAATTTTCTATGATAAAAACTTGTTCAGAAATCCAAAATCTACGTTAACAGCACACACCAGGCCTACTCCTGAGTATCTGGCTACAAATCATTTCCTCTGGCCGCGCTTCAGCCATTCGATGAGGGCCAGTCTCGTGCTTCTTAAGTTGCCTCGCTCATGCCCAAAAAGAATTCTGGGTAATTCTGCCATTCCATGACAAGGGAAGACTCCCGATTCTCATTTCATCGTTTTTTTCATAAGTGTCGGGCCACCCAGTCCTACCAGCAAAATAACGCATCGATTGAAGGTTTTAGCTTTCAAAACTTGCCCAGATTGTGTCAGTAGGTGCTGGAATTCGTCCACAGAAAGGCCAGAGAGACAACTTCACTCGTGAATCGCCATCTTTACAACAGAGTATCTTAGGCGTCCCAGTCTGCATGAAACCATCTCTCGCCTCTGTCTGAGACGAGACCAGACACGCACGGTTCTTACGTTACGTTTATGCCTATAAAATCAACTGAACTGTCAATTGCTGGTACAAAAAAAAGAAAAAAATAAACCAGCGTGTTAATCTTTTTTGGTAGGCTAGGTATCGAAGAGCCAGAACATTTGCGCATGCGCTGACGGAATGTTTGAACAAGAGAGAAAAACGCAGTACCTCCAGACACCGGCGCTGGAGCGTCGTACCAAACGAGTCATCCCGGGATTTCGGCCCGTGCGATCGCTTTTGGACGCAGTTGGCCCTTCGCTGCTTTCTGCTACCGACCTTGCCTCCCGGTACGGCATTGAGGGAGAGATATGTCGGCCCCTAAACCATATGTGACAAATCCCACGCCTACTCACAGCTCCAAACCGCCCTTGTCAATATAGCGTAAGAATTAGATGGCTTATATATTCAAGAGAAAAGTCATTTTATCTGTCATATGGTAAGCACTGGAGTCGCAGATTACAAAGTGTGCGCATGCGCCCTCCTAAAGGTAACATACATACAGTCATAAGCTTTTTTCCGAATAACTACAGGAGCTAATATCTTCGAGACATTACATTTACAGCTAAAATACATAGCATATACAGACACCTACTAAATACATAATATTTAAAGATATATTCATTAAAAAGAAAAGCCGCTGTACAAAATGCGGCCCTGGATTCTCTTTTAAAACCAGTAAACTCATAGGTACGGATAAAATCAGGTAGTGCTTTCCGCAACTTAGCTGATACGTAAGAAAAAAGAGAACTAAGACCATAACTGCTTGTTCCAGCTTCATTGAGGAACAGAATGTAATTTCCGCGAAGATCATGCATAAGAAGGGGACGGGAGAGAAAACGTATTTTTCATATAAGCAGAAAAACCCTTTTTTCCAAAAAAAAAAAAAAAAGCAAAAAAAAGCAAAAAAAGAAACATACTTTTATCAAGTAATACGAGGCAATTTTGAATGCGCTTATTGCATAGAGATGTCGAGGTTGACTTTCGTAGTAAGAGGACAGGTAATTTGCAGATATAAATATCGTTATCCTCTTATTTACATTATTATAACGTTTCTTTGACACGAGAATTACAGCGAAATGAAAGCACAACTTTGTCGCGAATTTTCTATGATAAAAACTTGTTCAGAAATCCAAAATCTACGTTAACAGCACACACCAGGCCTACTCCTGAGTATCTGGCTACAAATCATTTCCTCTGGCCGCGCTTCAGCCATTCGATGAGGGCCAGTCTCGTGCTTCTTAAGTTGCCTCGCTCATGCCCAAAAAGAATTCTGGGTAATTCTGCCATTCCATGACAAGGGAAGACTCCCGATTCTCATTTCATCGTTTTTTTCATAAGTGTCGGGCCACCCAGTCCTACCAGCAAAATAACGCATCGATTGAAGGTTTTAGCTTTCAAAACTTGCCCAGATTGTGTCAGTAGGTGCTGGAATTCGTCCACAGAAAGGCCAGAGAGGCAACTTCACTCGTGAATCGCCATCTTTACAACAGAGTATCTTAGGCGTCCCAGTCTGCATGAAACCATCTCTCGCCTCTGTCTGAGACGAGACCAGACACGCACGGTTCTTACGTTACGTTTATGCCTATAAAATCAACTGAACTGTCAATTGCTGGTACAAAAAAAAGAAAAAAATAAACCAGCGTGTTAATCTTTTTTGGTAGGCTAGGTATCGAAGAGCCAGAACATTTGCGCATGCGCTGACGGAATGTTTGAACAAGAGAGAAAAACGCAGTACCTCCAGACACCGGCGCTGGAGCGTCGTACCAAACGAGTCATCCCGGGATTTCGGCCCGTGCGATCGCTTTTGGACGCAGTTGGCCCTTCGCTGCTTTCTGCTACCGACCTTGCCTCCCGGTACGGCATTGAGGGAGAGATATGTCGGCCCCTAAACCATATGTGACAAATCCCACGCCTACTCACAGCTCCAAACCGCCCTTGTCAATATAGCGTAAGAATTAGATGGCTTATATATTCAAGAGAAAAGTCATTTTATCTGTCATATGGTAAGCACTGGAGTCGCAGATTACAAAGTGTGCGCATGCGCCCTCCTAAAGGTAACATACATACAGTCATAAGCTTTTTTCCGAATAACTACAGGAGCTAATATCTTCGAGACATTACATTTACAGCTAAAATACATAGCATATACAGACACCTACTAAATACATAATATTTAAAGATATATTCATTAAAAAGAAAAGCCGCTGTACAAAATGCGGCCCTGGATTCTCTTTTAAAACCAGTAAACTCATAGGTACGGATAAAATCAGGTAGTGCTTTCCGCAACTTAGCTGATACGTAAGAAAAAAGAGAACTAAGACCATAACTGCTTGTTCCAGCTTCATTGAGGAACAGAATGTAATTTCCGCGAAGATCATGCATAAGAAGGGGACGGGAGAGAAAACGTATTTTTCATATAAGCAGAAAAACCCTTTTTTCCAAAAAAAAAAAAAAAAGCAAAAAAAAGCAAAAAAAGAAACATACTTTTATCAAGTAATACGAGGCAATTTTGAATGCGCTTATTGCATAGAGATGTCGAGGTTGACTTTCGTAGTAAGAGGACAGGTAATTTGCAGATATAAATATCGTTATCCTCTTATTTACATTATTATAACGTTTCTTTGACACGAGAATTACAGCGAAATGAAAGCACAACTTTGTCGCGAATTTTCTATGATAAAAACTTGTTCAGAAATCCAAAATCTACGTTAACAGCACACACCAGGCCTACTCCTGAGTATCTGGCTACAAATCATTTCCTCTGGCCGCGCTTCAGCCATTCGATGAGGGCCAGTCTCGTGCTTCTTAAGTTGCCTCGCTCATGCCCAAAAAGAATTCTGGGTAATTCTGCCATTCCATGACAAGGGAAGACTCCCGATTCTCATTTCATCGTTTTTTTCATAAGTGTCGGGCCACCCAGTCCTACCAGCAAAATAACGCATCGATTGAAGGTTTTAGCTTTCAAAACTTGCCCAGATTGTGTCAGTAGGTGCTGGAATTCGTCCACAGAAAGGCCAGAGAGACAACTTCACTCGTGAATCGCCATCTTTACAACAGAGTATCTTAGGCGTCCCAGTCTGCATGAAACCATCTCTCGCCTCTGTCTGAGACGAGACCAGACACGCACGGTTCTTACGTTACGTTTATGCCTATAAAATCAACTGAACTGTCAATTGCTGGTACAAAAAAAAGAAAAAAATAAACCAGCGTGTTAATCTTTTTTGGTAGGCTAGGTATCGAAGAGCCAGAACATTTGCGCATGCGCTGACGGAATGTTTGAACAAGAGAGAAAAACGCAGTACCTCCAGACACCGGCGCTGGAGCGTCGTACCAAACGAGTCATCCCGGGATTTCGGCCCGTGCGATCGCTTTTGGACGCAGTTGGCCCTTCGCTGCTTTCTGCTACCGACCTTGCCTCCCGGTACGGCATTGAGGGAGAGATATGTCGGCCCCTAAACCATATGTGACAAATCCCACGCCTACTCACAGCTCCAAACCGCCCTTGTCAATATAGCGTAAGAATTAGATGGCTTATATATTCAAGAGAAAAGTCATTTTATCTGTCATATGGTAAGCACTGGAGTCGCAGATTACAAAGTGTGCGCATGCGCCCTCCTAAAGGTAACATACATACAGTCATAAGCTTTTTTCCGAATAACTACAGGAGCTAATATCTTCGAGACATTACATTTACAGCTAAAATACATAGCATATACAGACACCTACTAAATACATAATATTTAAAGATATATTCATTAAAAAGAAAAGCCGCTGTACAAAATGCGGCCCTGGATTCTCTTTTAAAACCAGTAAACTCATAGGTACGGATAAAATCAGGTAGTGCTTTCCGCAACTTAGCTGATACGTAAGAAAAAAGAGAACTAAGACCATAACTGCTTGTTCCAGCTTCATTGAGGAACAGAATGTAATTTCCGCGAAGATCATGCATAAGAAGGGGACGGGAGAGAAAACGTATTTTTCATATAAGCAGAAAAACCCTTTTTTCCAAAAAAAAAAAAAAAAGCAAAAAAAAGCAAAAAAAGAAACATACTTTTATCAAGTAATACGAGGCAATTTTGAATGCGCTTATTGCATAGAGATGTCGAGGTTGACTTTCGTAGTAAGAGGACAGGTAATTTGCAGATATAAATATCGTTATCCTCTTATTTACATTATTATAACGTTTCTTTGACACGAGAATTACAGCGAAATGAAAGCACAACTTTGTCGCGAATTTTCTATGATAAAAACTTGTTCAGAAATCCAAAATCTACGTTAACAGCACACACCAGGCCTACTCCTGAGTATCTGGCTACAAATCATTTCCTCTGGCCGCGCTTCAGCCATTCGATGAGGGCCAGTCTCGTGCTTCTTAAGTTGCCTCGCTCATGCCCAAAAAGAATTCTGGGTAATTCTGCCATTCCATGACAAGGGAAGACTCCCGATTCTCATTTCATCGTTTTTTTCATAAGTGTCGGGCCACCCAGTCCTACCAGCAAAATAACGCATCGATTGAAGGTTTTAGCTTTCAAAACTTGCCCAGATTGTGTCAGTAGGTGCTGGAATTCGTCCACAGAAAGGCCAGAGAGACAACTTCACTCGTGAATCGCCATCTTTACAACAGAGTATCTTAGGCGTCCCAGTCTGCATGAAACCATCTCTCGCCTCTGTCTGAGACGAGACCAGACACGCACGGTTCTTACGTTACGTTTATGCCTATAAAATCAACTGAACTGTCAATTGCTGGTACAAAAAAAAGAAAAAAATAAACCAGCGTGTTAATCTTTTTTGGTAGGCTAGGTATCGAAGAGCCAGAACATTTGCGCATGCGCTGACGGAATGTTTGAACAAGAGAGAAAAACGCAGTACCTCCAGACACCGGCGCTGGAGCGTCGTACCAAACGAGTCATCCCGGGATTTCGGCCCGTGCGATCGCTTTTGGACGCAGTTGGCCCTTCGCTGCTTTCTGCTACCGACCTTGCCTCCCGGTACGGCATTGAGGGAGAGATATGTCGGCCCCTAAACCATATGTGACAAATCCCACGCCTACTCACAGCTCCAAACCGCCCTTGTCAATATAGCGTAAGAATTAGATGGCTTATATATTCAAGAGAAAAGTCATTTTATCTGTCATATGGTAAGCACTGGAGTCGCAGATTACAAAGTGTGCGCATGCGCCCTCCTAAAGGTAACATACATACAGTCATAAGCTTTTTTCCGAATAACTACAGGAGCTAATATCTTCGAGACATTACATTTACAGCTAAAATACATAGCATATACAGACACCTACTAAATACATAATATTTAAAGATATATTCATTAAAAAGAAAAGCCGCTGTACAAAATGCGGCCCTGGATTCTCTTTTAAAACCAGTAAACTCATAGGTACGGATAAAATCAGGTAGTGCTTTCCGCAACTTAGCTGATACGTAAGAAAAAAGAGAACTAAGACCATAACTGCTTGTTCCAGCTTCATTGAGGAACAGAATGTAATTTCCGCGAAGATCATGCATAAGAAGGGGACGGGAGAGAAAACGTATTTTTCATATAAGCAGAAAAACCCTTTTTTCCAAAAAAAAAAAAAAAAGCAAAAAAAAGCAAAAAAAGAAACATACTTTTATCAAGTAATACGAGGCAATTTTGAATGCGCTTATTGCATAGAGATGTCGAGGTTGACTTTCGTAGTAAGAGGACAGGTAATTTGCAGATATAAATATCGTTATCCTCTTATTTACATTATTATAACGTTTCTTTGACACGAGAATTACAGCGAAATGAAAGCACAACTTTGTCGCGAATTTTCTATGATAAAAACTTGTTCAGAAATCCAAAATCTACGTTAACAGCACACACCAGGCCTACTCCTGAGTATCTGGCTACAAATCATTTCCTCTGGCCGCGCTTCAGCCATTCGATGAGGGCCAGTCTCGTGCTTCTTAAGTTGCCTCGCTCATGCCCAAAAAGAATTCTGGGTAATTCTGCCATTCCATGACAAGGGAAGACTCCCGATTCTCATTTCATCGTTTTTTTCATAAGTGTCGGGCCACCCAG
The DNA here is from genome assembly GCA_949126865.1 of Montipora capitata. NCBI lineage: Eukaryota > Metazoa > Cnidaria > Anthozoa > Scleractinia > Acroporidae > Montipora > Montipora capitata. Next base: position 1,011,426 of record OX421452.1, on the reverse strand, counting down.
TCCTACCAGCAAAATAACGCAT
>OX421452.1:998904-1001404 GCA_949126865.1 Montipora capitata | reverse complement strand
TCCTTGCAGCTTCTCAAAGGTGTTCCTTCGGGCAATGGTTAGTAAAAGTTTTGTAGTGCTTATACAAATTTTCGCTACTTGAAAAGGTATGTTTATACGAAACAAATATCAGCTTGACAATTTTTCTTTCCCGATACTCCATTTAAAATGCACGTGAGTGCTATTAATAGAGGGCCAGAAAACCATTTAAAACATTTTGTGGCAATTTTTTTGGTCAACAAACTTGGGTTGTCGGCGAGCAGAATTCGAACGTAAGCTGTTGTGCTTTGACTTTTATTTGTGCTTTTTCTAACTAATCTAAGACGAATTCAGGCTGGTATTTTCGAATCAAGTGTAAGAAGACGGCAAAACCGTATTGATAATGTATTTATTTGAGTTAACTTCGCAAATAAAGACTTTAATCGCTTCCTTTCGACGGGGTAGATCGACACGCACAACCGAAATGCACTATTTCCGGTGAAAGGGAAAATGATTGACAGGATAGCACGGTTTTGACTGCCGCGCGCACTGCGGGCCCGGGTTCCGTATGCAAGGCTAGACTACAATAAAAATAAATAGGCCCAAAAAATCACGCATATGCTTGCCGTGTTTATAGATCATGGTATAATGGCTCATAACCCATGATGGCTTAACCAATCAAACCTCTCGAATTGCATTATCCAATGATCCAGTTTTTAATAAAAGGATATACATGGGTATATAGGGCTGATTATTTAAAGACACTATAATATAGGTTGTTTTCACGCACGTGACTTGGCGGCCATATTGGTGTACACAAAACAATACAAAATGTTTGCATGGAATAATTATGCATAAAAATAGAGTTTTGTTCCCAAAGGAGAGAACGTCTATTGTTCTTGTACACCAACATGGCCGCTGTGACGTCACGTGAAAACGATCTTTTCGCGTGGAAATACATTACAATTTAAAGACACTATAATAGGGGATACATGAAGTAGCTAGGCAGTAAACCATCGTTTTAACGAAAACCGCTGGTCAGCAACCCTGGTTCTGGTCATTGCTGTCTAAGGTCGGTATACACGGTACGATTTATCGGCCGGAAGGCGTCGGAGCGCAAATCTTGCGTGTATATTGACAGCCGATGAATGACCGATTCATGGGAATGAAAATCGGTCCGATTCAAAAAATCTGTTGCACTGCAGTAGATTTTTTTAAGTCGGGCCTACACTCTGAGAGAAACCGCCATGTCAATCAAAGGGTATGCGAGTGGGTAATATGCACAGAGCGTTCAAAATGGTGTAAACTAAAAGGACAACGGGAAGATCTTTGGAGGAAAAATTACACGCTTTGCACAATTTTGCACGGTACGATGTAAACCGGCCTCATAATTCCAGATATCGGAATTTACCGCAAAAGGGGAATAATTATTGCGTTTAGTAAACAGTGAGCTTTTCCCAAAAGCTTACGCACATGTGTACGCATTTGCAACTGAATGGCCGTTTTTATACTAGAGACGCATAATTCGTCTGGGGCAAACTTGGGCAAACATTTTTTCTGCGTCTGTTAAATTCGTCTAGTAGTAAAGACGGGCACACGACGCATTATGCGTCTGGACGAAGTATCTACTTTAGTGCGTCTTCGAAGACGCACTAAACTGGATAGTTCGTCCAGACGAATTATGCGTCTCATATAGTTCGTCCCGTTTTTACAATAGACGGATAACATGAGAGACGCATAATTCGTCTGGACGAATTATGCGTCTCTAGTATAAAAACGGCCAATGAAAGGTCCACCTGTCCTCCTCAGAGCCCTAGCCCTCCATATAAATAAAGAGAAGAACGTGATGAACATTGCATTTCTCTCCTTGTGACGAAAAATAATATTGTTCTAAAATAAAGAGGACAGAACTTTGCAGATACGGTTTTGTAGAACAACCGTAACGGTTACTTGTAGTTAAAAACGTACGCACACGTACAATTCGCGACCACTAAAAGGGAAAGTAGAGTTTGTGCGGCGCCATCCTGGTAATGACATAACACGTTGATCGATTCCAGAAAGGGATCGAGTTTCACAAAACTCTGGAAAAGGTGATTTTTCATCGTAAAATCATAAAGAAAATTTTCAATTCTTACTCCTGCTGATACTTGAAGGGACGCGAGAAATGATTCCGTGAAGTTGGTCATTCATGCAGCGGCGGTGTGTTAGTGTCGTTCCCCTTGTTATATTATTCGGAGTAGTCAAGTCATTTGGCAGAGCGAACGATTCCTTGATGATCTTGTTTAAAGAGTAAATGTTACAGGGGTTTTTCTTGAATAGTATGACTTTTTTTACAATATAAATATTTGTGAACAGTATTTTTAGATTTAAGATCCTATTTTCGGGGTGATTTTCTTTCGTTGAAAGGATGAATTATGTCAGTTTTTTGCAGAATAAATTGGATAATCATTCGACTTGTTTAATAAGTTTTGCGAGTCTGAGCGGCTGAAGACAAAAACAGCCTGCTATCAGAATACGCGCATAAGAAAAAGGGCGGTGACTC
>OX421452.1:986404-993904 GCA_949126865.1 Montipora capitata | reverse complement strand
ACAGCAACAAGAAAAATAAAAGACAATCATAATCTCTTTTGATCCTTTAAATTTTCAATCAAAGTGGAGACCATAATTATTGAAGCTTCTTTAGGGAACTATTATGCACCTATCAATGTTAAGCCCCAGGGAGGGGGTGGGGGGTCGGGCATGGGGTGGGGATTTTGACATTAAAAAAATTCAAATTCCCACCCAGCGGCAAGTGAAGGTGGTAAAATGTCCTTTGTACCATCATAATCTTTAGCCTGGGGACGTCACATACGATCAAAATCCCTACTCTGTGGACAGACCTCACGATCAAACTCCTGTGGTTAGCCCGACCCCCCCTCCCTGGGGCTTAACATTGATAGGTGCATTTTTAGTACACAGCTTCATTGAATTGAGCTGCTGAACCAGATGTTACAGATGATCAAAATATGTTGGTCAGTGCAAATAAAGTTTTCTTTACTGATTTTGAATTATCTTAACTCAACCTGTGCTTGATACAAACGACAGTGTTTCAGGAAATTCCTGCCCATAATTTGTTTTCCAGTGTTCTGAGAGCAGACAACATGCTCTCAATTTTGGGACAATATTTCTTTTTGCAAATCTTCCCCAAAAATCTTGCAAAATTAATACTCCAAACATCGGTACTGCTATAAGTTCTTGCAGAGGAAAACCTGCATGTTTATCTTTCCATAGTCCACTTATGCATGTTATTAAGGGCTCCTCAGTTGCAATGGCATCAAGAACAAGCTTTCCAATGAGGTACATCAGATGGGGAGAGGAAGGAGTGAAAACGAGCGACCTCAGACTGAGTGCAGTAACACAGTGCTTTATTCCATTACTGTCAACTGAGCTGCATTTTGTTTTTCAGGAGATTCAACTTGTCTTTGCCTAATATGTAGCCCTAACAATACACGATATTGTTTTGGTACCGTGTATCGTTGTAGTGCCATGGTAGATGTCTTACGTAAATAGCCCCCCTGAAAAGACATGGTGGTTACTAGTATAATACTAAACCCAGAAAGATTGAAGAAAATAAAAGAGAATGGAGAAACATTGATTTGAGGCTGACATGTTGACCATTTTCAAGTTCCTTGAAATTTCTGTATCACCAAAAGCCTGATACCTTTCCAAGACAAAATCTCACTGCAGTTAAGCCCTGTCCGGCAGGGTTAGTATTTGAATGGGTGAGCTCAAAATATTCGACTTTCTGTGAGAAAAAAAGGACCAGGACCAAAAGTTCTATTTTAATGCTCAAAAAATGCAAACCAAGCAAGGTGCAGATTTTGTTAGCCTCCCTTATGGATAACAAAAAATAAATAAATATTGAATGATATACAGTTTTTACACTCTTATAACCTGATGACGTAGTGTGTAGTGCACTTACAGTGCACTACACACTACGTCTACCACGGAAAGTTAAGTTTCTATGAGACTCAGCAAAGTATTTTAATGTACATGTACAATAAAAAAATTGTTCATAGATGTTATACTTATGAATAGTTGATACCAGTAAATTAAACAAAATCAACAGTATTGTTACAGATACAAATATCGAGTAGTTGTAAGACAATCTTAAGCAATTCTTAATATTATTTCACTGAGCACTGTGGCACCTTGTCATAACATACTTTCCCACTTATTGAAATTAAATTTAGTATTGAAATTAAAGGGTTATATCCAATTTTTGCACACACAAAAAACCATGATGTGGTGGACAGTTACCTGTATGTCAACAATTTCTCATTTTCAATTAGTGTATGCAATAAACCTGTGAATTCGCTGGCAATGTAAGAATGATACTATCCATTACCATGATTCAAGTCAATGGCTATGGTATTTTTGTCCTTGCCATTAGTTGGCTCTGGTCTCAGCTGCACTTGGACCTGACAGTTTGCTTTTATTTTTCTCTGTGCCATTTTCAAAAATTCCTGTCTTGGCTTGTCGTGGGCGCCACCAATACCTTAACACACCAACGTGTACAGCACATTTTTATCTCCTGAAATTTCACTACTTCTGAAAGTACTGTCATGTGAGCAATTTGACTATCAGGGGGCTATCTTCACAAGATAAGCAGCATTTCTCTGAACAAGAACCCCCAAAAAACAAATGGATTGATATCTTATTTCAGAAGATAAGCATTGGTGACTTATTTTATGTTAAGATATGTTCTGAAACATTACGATACCTGAACTACCTGTCTACCAAGGGCAACTTTCAGTGACATGGTGAACTAAAATTATATTTTTAATTTTAAGGACAGACTTTTTACAGTTTTCCAGTCCATTATGTGACAAACAATAAAACATTTCCTTTTTCATGAATGTCCTCATTTTCCTCTTTGTCATCCTTTAATGTTTGACCAAAAAATATTCCATGGCCAGCCGTTCCAGGTTTCTGGGAAAGTCGAACAGTTGCATCAACATTCATCCTGTCAACATCTAACAATATATGGAGCAACTGACAAAGTTTCCTTTGGAGCTCGATGCAGTTGTGCAATGGCTGTTTCTGAGGAGGATGCTCTCCTGGTCGCTTTCTTGAGGGTCAAACTACAACATGAGAAGAACGATCTCTAAACATGTTGTGCATTAATTAAGCCAGGAAAATCTGTTCTCACACAGTTTAGAACGACGATGGCTCAAGCCTCAAATACATACAAATTTCCAACAATGCATGATTCTAAAACAAGAAAATTTATACCCTACCTCAAAATCAAAACTGGGTTTTTTAATAGAACTGACGCCGACTTCAGAGCATCTAATTTCCTCGCTCAGTCCATCTAATTTCCTCGCTCAGTTGCAAAATGAACATTCGTCTTTCAAAAGGAATTTTTTCTCGAACCCATTGATCATCAAAAAGAGCCGGCTTCGAACAGAGAAAGTAAATAAATTGAGCATGTCACAGCAATGTAAGAAGAAGCAACTGGAACTCTTAAACGAAGTTGACTCTGCGGCCTGTCTATCAATGGCGTCCATGTTGATTACAACGGAGATGTGTTTCCCTTGAAGTCTGGAGGCAACTGACTGAAAAATAAAAATTTCCCATGACACCTTGCACGCTGCTGTCCAACCTCCTCTGGCTCAGATTGTTAGTTTTAGAACAAAGGAGACATTCTAGCAAGACCCCATTGTTGTTAATGACTGGCTAATAACATAGTTTTGTTGCTGATTTCTAAAGCGATATAAAGTGGAACAAGAGGCTAGGGGTAACCTGCACTTTGTTCATAGGATTTTTAGCCAATTTTCTTATATCCAGTTCAATTCCATTGTCTCTAAGTCCACATGCCCACATTCCGTGACCCAATGGTAGGGTAAGGGTAAAGTGTGATAGTCCAATAGTTGGTAAATGATTTAAACCCAGGAGTCTTATCATAATTAAGTAAAGTACGATCATCTGGGTGAGTGTAGTCCCAAGAAGGACTGTTTGGGATGATATGGACTGACGTTTCAACAACCTGAGCGGAAGTCATTTTCAGAGTCAAGTGATTTGTGCAACATCAGTAGATACTATAAGATGTCCGGTCGTAGGTGTCATTGGTCAACTTATTGATGATGTTATTGGTCGACTGTCAGTTGAGCCTAGATGTAATTGGCTGGGAAGACTAAACAGTGATTGGTGCGTTTTGATCCGTCTACAGGTCTAAGGTTTTTGCGAGTATCGTATAATACGTTGGGCAGTACTGTGATAGAGTAAATCAGTGTGTTGTTTGTCTGTTGATGTCGTTGATGAGTCGTTTGTAGAGTGCGGGAAGTTGTAGACTCTGAAGATGACTTCCACTCAGGTTGTGGAAACTTCAGTCAATGTCATCTCAAATAGTCCTTCTCAGGACTACACTCACCCAGATGATTGTACTTTACTTAATTATAAGTCCAATAGTTGTTCACGTTGAAGATGATATTTAAAAATATTTAGTACTTTTTCTGAGCAATACTGGGAGAATTATAAAATTCTGTAATTAGCCCGCTAAGATGTGTTACTGAGTAATATGATAACCGGATTTTGATTTAGAGGTACTTTGGACTTCGAACAAAGTAATTGTTCCAAATGGTCTGGATAGCACAAGTGTTACTAAAATTTGTAAAAATGCAACCACACTTTTGACTTTAAGGAACCTGTTTCGATGTTTCAATCATCATCTTCAGCCATAGTGAGTGTAACATTAAAATTTTTACAAGATAATTTGTATATATATATATATATATATACAATGATTCTTTGTAGATTAAATCTTCGTTACAAGTAGGTAAAATTCAAACTAACCAACAATAATTATTACAGAGAACACAACTGACATAACGGTAAAAGGTTAAAAGTGTAACGCTAAGCTGACATGTTCAACTTGTTTGTTGAGTTTGGGTTTCAACCACTCAATATGGAAGCTCTCCTTGATTTTGAGTTGATAGAAAGAAGTAGCATTATCAATAATTTTGAAGCAAGAAACATCACAATTATCTTGACAATTTTTAGATTAGAAAAACTAAGATGCTTGAAAAGATGAGAATTTTTATCCCGCAAAAGGTGGCACTGCTCATTTACATTGGTGAAACCAACATGCATTTTCTACACACATGCAAATATTAATTGATTTTACACTCACTATGGCTGAAGATGATGTTAGAAACATTGAAACATGTACCTTAAACTCAAAAGTGTGGTTGTATTTTTAAAAATAAAAGTAATTATTATAATTTGCTGAAGTTGTTATTAAGAAGACTAGGAAATGCCTGTGTAACTTTCATTAGATAAAGCGCTCAGGCATTGGCCCTAATGTCAAGCCACCCCTTAACAGACTTTTGCGATTTCAATGTTTGCAGGGGAGACCATTAGTGATGTGGTAGCTGTTAACAGGGACATTGAAGCCAGACAAGTTGGTGTGGTATGTATAATTTGGAACCATGCATAGCTGCTGAGGAAGATATAACTAAGGCTAGCAGTAGCCGATTTTCGAATTCTCACGGCTGGACTGGATCTAGCATGGAATGGAGGCTAATGCGGGCAAATATTTTCAAAATAATGCAAATTAATTTGCCTGCATTACCCTGAGGCTCCATTTCATGCTAGATCCAGTCCAACTGTTAGAATACGAAACCGGCCTATTGCAACGAATACCAGATTTACTTTACAGTGTTATTTAGGGATCAACCTGATTTCATTCACTTTTTCTCTTCCACAAGAAGTGACACTTACTGATAATATTTAATACAAGTTTGCTTATGCATTTGAGTTTTGAAGTCTAAGTTTAGAACACTGGTTTTGTTAATCAGGTTGAAAGCAAAAGAACCAATCGAAAATGATGAAATTTTAATCTCTAAAGAGGAGATTAAAATTTTCATTAATTATAGAAGGCAGGCAATAAATAGGAATTCAATGATCCTGACTTGTTTTGTGGTTGGACTTGGGAATGGTTTTGCAAATGTCAGCGAAGCGACACTTACCTTTCATTGTTCAATTTAAATTTAATAGCATAGAGTAATGCAACTGCATGTGTTGGTAGCTACTGCTTAACCAAATGATTTGCACAGCGAAGTATACGACAGGTTAGTGGCTCGACTCACCGATCAGACTTACTATTAATTAAAATTTTGTTTTTGTTCGCACAGAGCTGCTTCTTTTTTTCTTCTTGTTTTTCGCCACAATCTTGGCAATCTTCATGAAATTCAAGTTAAATGAGACGTGCGAAAAATGAAAGAAATTATAACTCTGATCGGTGGCTCAAGCCACTGACCTGTTGTGTACTTCTCTGTGCGCATCATTCGGTTGAGCTACAGGCACACAGTTGTATCAGTTCACGCTATTAAATTTTATTCGAACAATGAAAGGTAAGTGTCGCTTTGCTGATTCCATTGTTTTCAAATGCAAAGCCAATAGTATTTTTGGCGTGCTTTTTTCTCAAAAAGTCATCCTCACACAAGTTTTGTTGCGAGAAAATACTCGGCTATAAGACGCCCCTTGATTTTAGATCACATTTAGGGCCAACAAGCAATTTCTTTGAGAAAAAATGCTTTGCCTATTATAACTGAAAAACTACAGTCTGTTCTGAGACAAACAACATATTTAGGAATGATAACAGGTGCTTTCTTTATTCAGATGAAGTACCTTCAGAATGATCTCATTGTTCCTCTGGAAGATCTCATTGAATCGGAAATCTCTGGCATAAAGGTATAGTTGAAGTATGATATAATTACAGTAACTGCATTTACCCGTGTATATTATGCACCCGTGTATAATACGCACCCCAATTTTGGACTACATTTTGAAAAAAAAAGTTGAAGCAGAAAACAAAGAAATTGTTCATGCAAAACTAGCGTGAAAAACATCCATTTCCTGGATAAGAAACTTTGTTCCACTACTTACAACAGTAAAGTATATCAGCGTACGTAAAGTGTTTAAAAACTGAAACCTTTATACAAACTGTCTCTAACTCGTAGTCACAAGTGAACAGTTCTCTGGCACAAGATTCGTCATCAACAAGTTCATCTTGTTTTCCATCCACAAGATCATCTTGTGTATCATCAAGATTTTTTTAGTACTCCATATGTGACAAAATACGATTCAACCATCTCTTCAGGATGTTGTGTCGCAATGCACCAACGATCCACATAAAGTGATGATTTCTTCCGAGGGCTTCTTTTGGTGGCCATCAATTCCATCTGCCATCCACCTCTTCCTAAGGCCATCTTTACACTGTTTATTTTAAAAAAAATTAAAGGGCTGCAGAACTGAGGTCAATCCGTCAAGAATTACTGCTAAATTGGTGTTTCTCTCCAAATGCTGCTTTCATGCTTTCAGTCACACAAGCTTCAAAAGCATAAATAAGCAGGCTTCTTCTTCCCAGCCCACCATGTGAAGCACGCCAAACTCTTCATTCCTTTGGCATCCATCCAGCCTTTTTCTTGGGTGGTTCTTTCCTCTTGAAAATCACCAGTGATCTTAATTTTGATCCATCACCAGCACACGCCAACAAAACAGTTACGTGATTCTTCTCATTTCCCGTTGTGACATTCTTCTCTGCGGTGTAATGTTGATGCTTCGGTTTGGCGGCATGTCGAAGATCAGTGGCGTTTTGTCCATATTTCCAATAACATGTAGTGGGTAACTTGTGTTCTTTGCAAAGTTTTATAATATAACTGTGAAATCAGATGATCTTCAGCGAAATTAACGAGTGTACATGTACTTTATCAGATCGGCAGTGTAAACTCTGGTGAGTTTCTTGGCCATTTTGATGTTTCAATTAATCACTCAAAAGTGAAGGCTACGTTGATCAGTTGTTCATTTAAACGGGAAGATTAATAATTTATTAGCCGATCTAAATTTTTAACTCTTGGTTAAGCCTTTTACTTTTCAATCAAAAACCAACATGTCTTTGTTTATTTGCTAATGAGGGACGTGCGTCTAAAACAATGGATTCCGTGTAAACATAAATATGCATCTCAATTTTCGGAGCTGTTTTAGCGGGGAAAAAAGTGCGTATTATACACCGGTAAATACGGTAATCTTGGATGGAATTAAAGTAAA
>OX421452.1:976404-981404 GCA_949126865.1 Montipora capitata | reverse complement strand
TGAGCCTTGAGCTAATAACTGATGAATGAAACTTTATGATAAAAAAGAAGATAAGGATGATAAACCATGGACTCAGTCTGCATCTTACACTTGATCGCAAACTCGATTTGCATGATGTTGAAGAACTCCTGCACTGTTTCCATCATGGAGGACACCTGTTGGTTATATCTTCCTGCAATATTACCTTAAGATAACAGTGCTCGAAATTAGCCGTTGTCCGGTCGTCCCAGACGACCAGAAACTTATGGAGGTATATGACAAAATTCAATGATCAGTATTTGAAATAAAATCGTCCAAATCATGAATGCATCAATCCAAAGCTGAATGGCAACAAGACGATTCTGCAAATGGCCATCACGGAAAGAGTCATAACGCAAATAGCCGTAACGCAAATAGCCATAACGCAAATAGGCATCACGCAAATAGCCATAGCGCGAGGCATCACGGAAGTAGGCATGACGCAAAGACGCATAACGCAAAGGGCCATAGCGCAAAAAGAATAACGCAATGAGGTATAACGCAGAGCCGTAACGGAGCAGCATAACTTAAACAGGAAGAAAAAGTTCGATAGCGATTATGTTCTTTCCCTTGAACAATCAATTTACGTTTTTTTTAGCTGAAATTATTTACGGAGTACACAGCTAGTCTCCATTCTTCAAAGGGCCTTCGCGTTATGGCTATTTTACGTTCTGCCTTTTGCGTTATGAATATTTGCGTTATGCCTTTTGCGTTATGCCTCTTTGCATTATGCCTCTTGACGTTATGCCTCTTGACGTTATGGCTATTTCCGTTATACCTCTTTGCGTTATGGCTTTTTGCGTTATGACTCTGCGTTATGCCTCTTTCCGTGATGGCCATTTGCAGAATCGTCTTGTTTCCATTCAGCTTTGGATTGATGCATTCCTGATTTGGACGATTTTATTTCAAATACTGATCATTGAATTTTGTCATAGATATACCTCCATAGAAACTTTACCGGGCGACTAGTTTTGAGTAAAATGACTGAAAGGGATGGTTGCCCAAAGAAAATGTATTACAGCACCGACTCACTCTACAGTTTTCTGTTGTCAATGTCTGATATTAGTGTGAAGTTAACAATAATCAATTTGCCACAGTTGAGTATTTTCCCATGTTTAGAATATCTGTGGCTTTTGCACAAAATTGTCACATAAGAAAATTCACATTATAGCTGGCGATGGAGATCAAAGACTCTATTTTGAAAATGCTAAAACTTAAACCCATAGTCCATGGACCAAGACCCTCAAAATAGGGGTTTTTGTACCACTTGGAGGGACCAGTGCTATCATGGATTTTTTAAATGTACATTTATTGAAGTTTACGAAAATCCATGATATCAACGCTGAATCGGGAGCTTTTTCGGTGAAATGAGCTGAAAATTGAGGGGAGTGGGGTAGCCTGCAAGCAGGCCCTTTGAGAGATTGGGGTTGGAGTACAATGAGGTCTCCAGTAGGATAAAAAATCTGGCAATTTTTGCATGACGCCCAGTGTTAAAAAAATAACATACTTGGATATGTTATGTATACCTATTACACCTTTCTTTCCAGGAAGTCTCGTGTGTTTATTTCGTTGCCATGGAAACGAATACCATAGAAAAGATATTTTTTGCCATTGGATGCTTGTTTTCACGCATAGCGAAATCATGAAGCTTGTTTTGTAACTTTAAAGGTAAAGGTAAAGTCTGCTTACGAGCCAGAAGGCCCATCAGGCCCATCAGGCCGGCGCTTATCTCCGGTTTCCGTAGCATGTGGGTTCATTAAAATGAGTGGGATGCAAGCATGAATATGCCTGCATGCACGCAAAAAGAATAAACCCACAGGCACACACTTAGAACTATGGGATATGTTACTCAAGTTCCAATGCCATGCGATTGCATCTCAAAACGACGTGCATTTACTTAATACAAGGAGGTTTCGCATTGGGCAACCAAGCATTTATCAGGGCAACCAAATTTACAGGTTTAGTTCCCCGGCTTTTGAAAAAGGGACAACATGCAATTTTTTTTAATTTCGAGCACTGGATAAGACCATCAAGTTGAAAAAAATTAATGCACATGTATAATTATTATATAAGGTACAGTGACATATGATGCTGAATGACCAACCAATGGTTTCGTTTGCAGGTTAATGGATCTATAACAGATGCAGGGAAAGGAAAAATAGGAGATGATCGGTATGCTTTGAAGTCCAGTTGTCATTCTTTCCATGTTTGATTTGCTGCACAAGACATCTTGGACAAATTATCACCTAATATTAGTTCCTTGTTTATGTTTTGCTGTTATTTGGAAAAACCTCCTCTCGTCAGACCAAACAAAAATGCATTGTGTCTATTTCATTTTCTAGAGTAAAACTGATGGCAAAGTTTGCACATGCAGCAGTTGAACCCTCGCAGCTTAGTTTTCAAGAGGTAAAGCCTCATTCTCGTATATCATACACAGGAAAAAGGGAATTGTTGTGAATGACATGAATATTGCCATTTCTTACTTTGTGAGCTAACATAAAGTTATTTCAACTCATATCGCAAATTTGCTGCTACATGAATGTTTGAGGTAATTTTTTTCCTGTCTCCGCTTTGCTTTGCTTTGCTTTGCTTTGCTTTGCTTTGCTTTGCTTTGCTTTGCTTTGCTTATAATGGGAGAAAACACAGAAGTAGACTGCTCGCAGTCCCTTCTGAGTAGTCGAACCGCCCGCTTTGGTCACACAGGTGAGCCGAGGGCAGAATGATGAGAGAGAGGTATAGGGACTGCACGATCTTCTGTAACCGACGCGTTCAGAATCTGCTAATCTTATTGGCGGAAGCGATATGACAGATTTTATTGCTAATGTAAATGAACACTCAACGGCTTAGAAATATACGAGCATCAAGAGTTTCGCTCTTCCGGTTGAAACGCAGCGCATCATGGGATAGGCTGTCCAGAAAAGTGAGCACCAATTCTTGAATGCCAGCCATACTGAATATCTCCTGTTTCAGATCGCGTCTCTTTACCCCCGATTCATACTGCATTTTTCCACTGAAATTCCTCCTTTAGCCGTTGCATATTGGTCAGTAATCCTATAAACTGGTGAGTAAATCCATTTTATGGCTGTTAGTGTCTTTATCGCGAAAATATTGCAGTAAAACCTGATGAGTTTTGAGGCTGCGAGGCGTGTTGCTCGCTAAATGTTTCACGTCTGTAATCATTCTGTTTTGATTTCTTCTCTAGGTACAGGATTTCGGAAATCGGATTTGCTTACTTATTTGCTTTCCAACAGCGGGAAAAGGCTGACTAAATGGGCAAAACAAACCTGCACTGCCTTCATGCATGTTTGAATGGGACACAAACGTGCGATTGTGAGCCACCATTTCGATGTGTTTCCATCTCCCGCGGAGAAAAGGGTAGCGAACGAAGAAAACGATGGATGGAGAACATCAACAGGAAAATAAGGAAGGAAAAAGTCTGGACACGAAAGAATTTAATAATCTTAGATATTTGAAATTAGGGACCTTGCTTATGCACTTGACACAGATCCGTTATCAGGTGAATACAATTTTTAACAAGAATTCTTGTTTGTGTCCCATTCAAACATGCATGAAGGCAGTGAAGGTTTGTTTTGCCCATTTAGTCAGCCTTTTCCCGCTGTTGGAAAGCAAATAAGTACACAAATCCGATTGCCGAAATCCTATACCTAGAGAAGAAATCAAAACAGAATGATTACAGACGTGAAACATTTAGCGAGCAACACGCCTCGCAGCCTCAAAACTCATCAGGTTTTACTGCAATATTTTCGCGATAAAGACACTAAGCCATAAAATGGATTTACTCACCAGTTTATAGGATTACTGACCAATATGCAACGGCTAAAGGAGGAATTTCAGTGGAAAAATGCAGTATGAATCGGGGGTAAAGAGACGCGATCTGAAACAGGAGATATTCAGTGTGGCTGGCATTCAAGAATTGGTGCTCACTTTTCTGGACAGCCTATCCCATGATGCGCTGCGTTTCAACCGGAAGCGCGAAACTCTTGATGCTCGTAGTGCGTAATGCTCATAGTGCTCTTTTGTCTTCGAACAGTCAAGTAGAAATATTGTCACATTAAAAATACCTCTCGTGAGTGAAATTTTTCGTGACCCTGAAACGTGGATATTGGATTAATCCATAAACTGTATCTGGAGGAATAGTTGGTTAAACAAATTGGTAGTCGGTATGAAACAGTGCAATTAGAAGAGCTTATTATGCATTTGATGAGCTACAATCGGTCAGATATTGAACGTGAACAATGGCGGACCGATAAATCCTAAACTTGAGCTCAACGAAAACAGCCTTTGGGTAAAATTGGAAGCTCATAGACCTTATTCATAAATGGCGGTCAATTTATAATTCTTTTGTCGAAGTGCAAATTAGCCTACCAAGCCTCGATACCATACAGTGAATTGAAAAGATTTCTTGCACTAAAATGAGGCTTGGTAGGCTAATTTGCACGTGTACAAAAGAATTATAAATGTGATCGCCATTTGTGAATACGGTCTATAATTTTGCCAATCAGGTGTCAAGCAAACACGCTTTTAAAATCTGAAGGAAAAAGGGAGGTGAATTTTTTGACCATAGTAGCTCTTTAAGAAATCCTACACAGTAGACAGAACTGGTATTTACACAAGAGCTTGTTTCACTAGAATATTTTTTTAAATATGCCTCTAGGGAGATACAATACACCCCATCAGTGAAGTTGTGTCGGGATGGCAATATGGAGAAAGCACGAAAACGAAAAAGTATGTAGATAGTTGTAGAGCCGATAATCTAGTTAGGGTTTACTCATACTTGCATTTACTCATTTTCACGAAAGCTCTTGGAACAATATTAAATCATTAATAAACACATTTTAATACATGTAATACATCGTCATTTCCCACCAGGTCTGGCTGGTTTCCTGCTGCTTATATGGAACAGGTTATTGCTATTTCAACGGGGTTAGTTTCTTTTGTATTATTGAGCAGTGAGGCAAGCC
>OX421452.1:946404-958904 GCA_949126865.1 Montipora capitata | reverse complement strand
CTTACCTGTTAAATCGGTTCCCTCGGCACTTTCGCCTTCCAAGGTAAAAACATCTATCAATTGTTGTAGGAACATTTTTCTTCTTGCTAATAAATGAATAACTGTTAAAAGGCAACAAACAATAGAGATGACCATAATCACGACTATGACAATGTTTAGTTTTGTTTTCTCTTTGTGGAGTAAATTGCTGCATGTTATGTTGAAAGCCGCATAATTCTTCGGGTGTCTTCGTGATCGCATTTGTATTCTGGAGGAAAACGAAGGCTCTGAAAAATGCAGAAGATACCCATGAGGACAGTGAGAAGAATGAATTGAAGGCAAGCATGTAAAATCATTGCTAACATTAGCATTCGTGTCTGGCGAGTTTTCTCTTGTTCATGACGCCCTCTTTTGATTCGTTGCAACAACATGACACTCAAAAGGATAAAAGACAGCCATACAAGTCCCAAAATAGCATACATCATGGCAGCAAAATCCAGTGGGGTCAGCAGTGGGCTTAATGCAGCGGAGTAACTGACATAACAGCGTTGTCTAACAAACTCATTTGTTCGTGAAAAGCAATGGAACGCCTCCAAGTCTTTGTCCCGGTGGTCCCTTAGCATGCCAATTACGAAGGGCCAGGACGTCAAAAAGAACAAAAAGTGAACGCCGCCAAATATGGTTTGAGACTTCAGCGCCAGTTGAGAAAGATTGTCCATCGCATACGAGAAACAAGGGCTAAGAGAGAGAGAGAGAGAGAGAGAGAGAGAGAGAGAGAGAGAGAGAGAGAGAGAGAGAGAGAGAGAGAGAGAGAGAGAGAGAGAGAGAGAGAGAGAGAGAGAGAGATTCATAAAACTAGGTCTTAAGGAATGAACAGCAAAAGCCCCAACTTTAAAATCGTAATGTACATGCGGTAATTCCATAAATTTGCTACCTAGAAACATTGTTACAGTAAAGCTTATTTCTATCGTTCCAGATTTATGAAAAGCGGTGGACAGTATAAGATTCACTTCGCTGTCCTCAAAGATTTGACTTTTCGAGCGTTCGTGCCTGTAAAACCACGTTATGAGACCCAGTTTCAACAAAATCATATAAACTACCTTTCAAAACTGGTTTATCTTGTTGTTTTAGAGTGAGAGAAGTATATGGAACTCCTCGGGAAAAGATGTTATCAGTAATCTAGAGCTACTTTCCGTGATTTTATGAATATTTCTACTTTACCTGAAAGGGCGCCCACTTTCCCTATTGAGAAGTGCTCTGATAAGTCGCAATCGAGGAAAAATCCGCCAGAAAGCTTCGATCCACTGTCGGAGACATAAAATGACAATTGGGGCTTTGTGAAAATGAAATTTCTGGTTTTGTAGGACTTCTCGAAAATGAAAACATTTGGATTTTTATTGACAGTCATTGTCGTAAATAGGTCGCCAAAGCTCTCACCTGACCGAAAACGAAGATGCACGAAAAGTTTCATTTTTCTCCGAACGCACTGTAAGTGCACTACACAAACCCGGTTGTATGAGTGTAAGAGTGTAAGTCCGTGGTGGCAATAAGCCCGCAGCACTTGCATAACTCACGAACATAAACAGGTCTCTTGGAAGCGTGCTTGAGTTCAACAAAATGAGCCCCAAAATTGGCAAGAATTTGTGACGCTGATGAACTTGAATAAAGCAGCTGCTATTTCCAAAACGATGGAATTACCTGGTGATAAATAACCTCGTCTAGGAGAGTAATTTTTGACTTTGCAGAAACAATGGTCAACCTCAAGAGTTGGGCGATTGTGATCTTTGTGTTGAATTCGCACATTTCTTGTCAATCTTTAAAACACTTGAAAGAAAAAAAAACTAACAAAAACAAAAACCCGCGGCCGGTGTCTTGCCATCATTTTGACACGGATGTATCCTTTCTTTCGCGAGTAAACATGCAACGTAACTTGATCACGGCGCTCGCTGAATTCGATGTCACTTTTGATTTTGCGATTTACTTGTGCAGCCAAAACTAAACTAGAAAAATTGAACGTCGCAAAAATCTCCCAAAATATTTTTCGCTGATCGTAACTTTTTATATTCTCGGTTCAAAATTTAAGTCGTTTTCATGTCGCAAATTTTGTTGATGATGGCAAAATAATTTATTCTCGATCGATATTTCCTGAAAACTTCCTTCTGCTCTTCCTAAAACTTATTTACTTTTGCATCAATAATTGTTTTGCATAAAGCAGGCTAACAAAATCTGTACTTGCTTAGTTCGCATTTTTGAGCGTTAATACAGAATTTTCGGTCCTATGTTTCTGACGACGAGTCGTGCGGCAAGTCGTACATGTTGAGGTCACCCATCCAAATACTTACCTAGCCCGACAGGGCTTAAAACTAGCACTTCACATTAACTTCAGTGAACTTTTATCTTAGAAAGCTGTCATAAGCTCAGAGTGCACGCTTAAACTTGTGGTGAAAAACAAGTTGTAAGGGAACTTGAAAACGATCAACATGTCGGCCTCGAAGCCAATGTTTCTCGATCCCCTTTTATTTTCTTCAATCTTTCTGGGATTTAGTATTTTACTAGTAACCACATGTCTTCTCAGGGGGCTATTTACCTAAGACATCTACCATGGCACTATAACGATATACGGTACCAAAACAATACCGTGAACCATTAGAGCTACATATTACGCAAAGATAACTTGAATCTCCTGGAAGACAAAACGCAGCTCAGTTGACAATAATACAGCGCTGTGTTACTGCACTACCACATGTACGCAATGCATGCCTATTTTTCGCCTTTTGCCGTCAAAGTGATAGTCACGTGACTGTTAAGCTAGCTGAACACCAGGCCCGGGTTGCTCGAAGTATGGTTAGCGCTAACCAGCGTTAAATACCATGGAAACGTATAGGTTATGATACCTCTTAACCAACGGTTAGTGCTAACCAGCCTTCGAGCAACCGGCCCCAGGCCTTGGCCCGTGTTTTCTGTTGATGAGTTGGCACTAGCAAAACAAGTGTCGCCGCATCATGATTATGATTCACTATTAAACAACTTCAGCTGAGAGCGAACACAGAAAGTCAGGACAAGTTGCCATGGAAAGAAATCCTGTAAAACTGTACGTTTATGATATTTCAAAAGGGTTTGCAAGCCAATTATCCCCTATGCTTCTGGGTGAGTTTTAACCTTTATGCTATCGTTTGATGTCTCGACTGGCAATTGCTTTTGATACGTTTTGTGTGTACAAAACCTCGTATTTTTCGTGTTACTGGTCTCATTGAACTTCAAGGCTGTGATGACTCAGCTATCGACCTAACGACGATGGTCGCGATCCACGAAGTTTTTTCGTTCAGTTAAAAAAATTAGTAATTTGCCTCGTCTTCCATGTACAGTATCAGACATGTCAGATCATGGAATGGAACATACATGTATTTTGCGTCGTTTCAAAAAAATCAAATTAATTTCTTTTAGACACGAATTGGTGAGCTTGAGGCTCTTCTTTCTTCACAAACATGTACGTGTATTAAAAAAGGATGAGTTCGAGGAAATCTAAAATGGGCCGGATCTATAAAATTAAGCGGCTATGTAAGTCTTAAATACAAGTAGGATAAATTGAATAATGGTAAGAAAACGAGAAAACCTTTTTTCTTGTGTTCATTTCCAGGAAAGAGAATTGACGGAGTTTGGTAAGTATTCTGTGGGTCTTAGTTTTAAAATTTCATGCTTTATTTGGTGCTCATACATGTTTTTGTACTAAATACAATATGGGCGCTAATATTGTATTGTGCTTATGAAATGTCAGCATTTAAGTGTTATAACAATTATTGGATGAGGTTGAGCATGTTAGCGATAATTATCAAGGCCAAAGTTTGTGTTATCTGCTGAAGCCGAAGGCTGAGGTGGATAACACAAACTGAGGCCTTGATAATTATCGCTAACATGCGAAAACCGAATTCAATAATTGTTTTATTATGCATATTCCTGAGCTGAGCTCCGCCATGACAAAACTGATCAAACTACTGGTTAGTGTGTTAGGTGACGTCACTTCTGCATGCATAAAGCTATTGTCTGTAGGTATGACGTCAATTCTATATATATAAAATCTATTGTTTGTAGGTATGACGTAAGAGAAACAGAGCAAGCAAGAATTAGCTGCGTGCTTATAGCCAATGAAAATCGAGCTGGTGACACCAATGTATAATAAATGTACACTAGGTATTTTTGGTGATTCAAGACATTTTAACCGTGAAAATTGAAAGAAACATTTATGTAAATGAAGAGAAAGCTGTATCAGAAATACAGATATTGATTAATATCATGAATATTATGAATTATTAATGAGTTTTATAATGTTAATTATTATGCTTTGTTTCAATATCATAAATTGTAAAATTTGTCAATGATACATGTATGCTTGCATTTAATTTTTCAGTTGCCTATTAAATCTTTAAATTATTGTGTTATCACGTTGTTTTACTTGACAGGCATACTGGTATAGTTTGTTATGACAGGGAATTCTTTTATGGAAGTGGTGGAATACAGAGTTGTATGCCAGTAAGAAATTTGTTTGTGTTTTTCTTTCTGAATCCTTGGCTTCTTCCTGGCCCCACCCAACTACCACAAAAACTCGTGTATGAGCTGCACTTGTAGATAAGCGGCACCCCCAAATTCCAAGCATAATTTTGAGAATAAAATAACAGCTTAAAATAAGCACTTTGGCAACAAGAGTAGCTTGTTCGCGGTTGTTCGTGATATTAAAACATGCCGAGAAAAAATGCTGTGTATTTTCAGCGACCTTAAGAAGTTAATAAACTCTTAAAATACCTTTTATAATAAAAAGCTTATCTTTAATCGATTTCCCTAATTCTTGAGACTGACGACATTTGTCTTCATTGTTGAAGCCCACACTCACTCTTGTAAAAATGGTAAAAATGTGTGCAGCTTTAAGGTACTCATTTGAGCTAACTTCTCATGCATTACCCTTTAGAAGTGACCTCAATGGGAGCCTTCTCATTCAAACTCCTGGTTCAAAATCCCTGCTGTATGAAGTTTTTACAGAAATATAACCATAAACGCAAAATGAAAAAAATGAAGATGTTCGAAGTGAATGATTTGGTCAATTGGCACTTACACTTTGGATTATCATTAGACTCTTATCATCTGTCTTCAAATATCGTACATTTAATGCCAAATAACCATTGTTGTCATTTTATTAAATTCATTGTTTGTGTGCTTTTTTAAAGGGGGGTACAATTCTCAACATTCCAGATGAAGTAATAGATTTAGGAGAAACTGAAATTACTCAAGATGTCTTTATTGAGTACTTACATGGAATTGGGCAACAGGATTTTCGGTAAAATTATTTTTTACCCTCTTACCTTAAATAAAGACTTCTTTTTGAAGAGCAATCTGTACAGAACTACTCGCCCTCTAGAATGTAAGATTTCCTACTGTACGCCTGAGTGCCAGCTAATACATCTGCATTATGGCAACTGGTTTTGTGGAGGGTGATGTTTTGGTCTTTGGAAAGAGCACAAGGCTGCATTTTACACTGATGATTCCACCACAGTGGCATATGTATTTATAAAAATGAATGAATTAGTTATGTCCTATGATTATTAGATATTAGTGATTAATTATTATTTTGTTTCATTACCTCTACAGACCTGAAAAATATCATCTGTTTGAACACAACTGTAACACATTCTCGTGTGAAGCGGCCATATTCTTGACAGGGAATAAAATACCTCAACACATTCAAGACCTCCCTTCTGAGGTTCTGGGCACGTAAGTGTATGCAATTATCTTGATGTTAATTCACTGAAGGGATCCTTAGATTTTACTTACAGACATTCGTCTTTAGCTTACTGATGACTGCAGGACTTCATTTCCTCCGAAGGGAATTAAAACCTTGCTTAATTCAGAAAATAGGGAAAGTTATAATGCATTATAAATAACAAGGTCAGCAGAATGAATTTTAAACCCTTTAAAACCCAAATTCCTAAGGACAGCTTTATGATCATAATATGCTACTACCGGTATATTATTTGGTGGAATAAAGTGATGTATTGTATTAAGTTAATTTTCAGGTCCTTTGGTCAGATGATAAGACCTTTAATTGACTCCATGAGAGTCACACCTGCAGCTGAACCAGGGGTGTCAACTACAGCCTCAGTGTCATCTTCATTAAATGGACCTGAAACTATTTTTGAACCAAGGAAAACATCTTCTGGTGCAACAAGGCTTAGAGAAAAGGCAGATGGTTGGTTAGTTCTTTTTCTTCTCAGTTTGTTTCCAGGATCTTTTGCATCATTACTGTACATGTATCTCGCTGTAAGCCCAGTTTAGTCATGGACATGGAGACCAACAAAGTAACTCTCTGAAAATGTGTACTGTGATGGCAAAATCAACGGGATAATCTGTTGACAATTAAGTTGGTGACGACTTCAATTCTTCTTTCTGTGTAATTTGTTTTTTAGTCAAAGTGCTTCATTGAGGAAACCTAACACGTACAATCAAGTTGATGTAAGTCTGCTGTCCTTATACATCATTTCATTCTTTTGACTGAGTTATTGTGGGTAAACACGTCATTGCATAATTTTGTGACATCAAGTCTATATGTTTGAACAAAGAATTCTTTAAAGCTAAGGGATTGACCAGTGATAGAACTGATGCAACATTATGCTGGGCCTTTCATTGAGCTTCACTTTATTTAATGAACCTCTACTTTAATATCAATATAATAATTATATTATTATTAGTCATCCTGATGAGAAAAATGTAAAGCCTAAATTTAAAGTTACTATTTTATTTAGTTATCATGATATTTGAGAATAATATAATAGATGTTAATGCTGGTAAGCAAATACTGGGCAGAGCCTGGGAGGAGAGAGTGACTTCCCATCACGTGACTACCTTATTTGGCTCAGTCTCTCATTCTTCCCGCCATATGAGCCCTCTCGGTTTGAAATTCCAAAGCTCAACTCGTTCTGTTGTTTAATCCCCGCTATGGAATTTGCTGGCCTCACAAACGAGGTTTTACGCCTCCTGCTATCGCAAAACAATTTACCTATAACTGGAACCCGGGAACAATTGAGTGAACGCCTTCACACCGTAGATACATCCGCACCATCTTGTAGCTCGCGGACCCGAAGCGCGGATTCCCATCCTTCCGAACCGGCAGAAAAACGTTTACGCCCCACCGTGAACCCGTCTACTTCAAGTTCGTCTGCTGAGGACGTTTCACCCTGTGCAGATCCACCAGAAACTGTCCCCATTCCCGACGACGCTTTGCCTGAAACAGGCGGTCAACAACGGTTAATCTAATCCAAGTGGCATGCAAGCAAGAAGACCTTCAAACACGGACACGTCCCCAACCATGCTAGCCACTCTTATCTCCACCATCGTGGACGAAAAACTTAAGAATATACAGCCAACTCAGTTCCTGCCTCAACCGCAAGAGCCTCCACCTCAACATGTGACACCTCGACAAACACCACGGCAATTGGACCTCGCCGATCCCAACTTCGTCGCCAGCCTTCTCAACCAACCCAGCGCCGGCAATGACATCCCTCCCACTATCTCTCAAGGACAGTCTTCGCTATCAGCACATGTTCCTACCAAAGTTAAACAGGCAATATTAAAGGGTGAGTATGTTGAGTTTGACACACTGCTGCCAGAAAGCTCGTGCCTTTCAGACAACGATCTTCCCGGGGTATGTATTTCCTTCAACGGAAAACAACTTAGCCTTCCCTCTTCCTCTCGGAAAAAGAAAACCCATATTGATTCTATCGACAAATGGCTATCGGCCTTTGCTGTGTATTGTACTGTCCTTCTCACCTCTTTTCCCCAAAGGGCGGTAGAGATGTTTTCCTATCAAGAGATTATTCGATCAGCCCAAAGGAAGTTCGCAGGTTTCGCATGGCTTTCCTATGACATTGACTTTCGTCGGAAAGCAGCCACAAACCTCGCCGTTAATTGGGGAGAGCGGGACCCTCATCTTTTTCTAATGAAATTTACTGGGCAAGCTAAATCCTCCTGTACAATCTGTGGGAGTGGGGATGACATCACTTCCAGCTGCTGCCTCTCTGCCCTTAGGTCACCTTCACGCGGAGTCTGCTTCAACTTCAACCGGGGAATCCAGTGCAGCAAAGACCCATGCCCCTTCATTCACCGCTGTAAGACCTGTAATGGAGAGCACCCCTCCTACCGCCATGAAGACTCCTCTTCAAAAACTAGAGGCCATGGTGATAAAAAATCAGCAAACCGCTAGTTTCTTGCAGTTCCAAAAGGCCCAAACTCCTGTTAATGTCCCTTTGTTACGCGACCTCCTTAAACACCACCCCCCCCCCCCCCCCATCAGAACTTTGTTCCTTACCTTTGTGCGGGCTTGACCAATGGCTTCAGGGTGGGCTATAAGCGGCCCCATATATCTAGATACGCCCCTAACCTTCCTTCTGCGAACCATCAACTCCAAGTCATAGAGGCCAACCTCCTTGATGAGGTTCAGCTCAGTCGCATTGCCGGCCCCTTCCAATCCCCTCCTTTCGAAAACTTTCAGATTCACCCCCTTGGCCTTGTCCCAAAGAAGAACAGTGAAAAATGGCCTACTATTTTTCACCTATCCTATCCTAAGAGGTCCTCTGAAAGCTTAATTAAACGCCTGTATACCTATTGAAGACTTCACCCTCCAATACATACGTATCGACGATGCCATTTCCCTGGTTCGTGAACATGGCCCTGGCTGTTTCATGACCAAAACCGATATCCAATCTGCCTTCAGAATAACCCCTGTTCACCCTGAGGACTGGGAGCTCCTGGGAATGGCCTGGAGAGACCACTACTACTTCGACAAAGCCCTTCCCTTTGGCCTCCGGAGCGCCCCCTTCATTTTTAACCAGCTTTCTGAATCCCTTGAGTGGTTAGTTAAGCATTATTTAAAGATCCCTTCTATCATCCACATTCTGGACGATTTCTTCATCGTTCAACCACCTCCCTTCTCCCTCTGTGCAACAGCCTTGTTTAAGATCCTTACCTTCTTCACAGAGTTAAACATTCCCCTTGCCCCAAACAAAAGCTTCCGCCCCACCCAAGTTCTGGAGTTTATGGGAATTACCCTTGACTCTGTCCAAATGCAAGCTCGGCTTCCTGAGGATAACTTAATACGGACCTGCACCCTACTTTCCACATGGTCTTCAAAAAGGGCCTGTGTTGTGCGCGACCTCCAGTCCCTCATCGGGGTCTTTACAGTTTGCTTGCAAGGTCATCTCCCCCGGACGCCCCTTTATGCAACGCATAAACAACCTAACCCACAATGTCTCCAAACCAGGGCAATTTACCTTAACAGAGAGTTCGGGAAAGATGTTTCCATGTGGCAACTTTTTGTTGACCGCTGGAATGGGTTAGTCTGTTTCTCCCCCTCTTCACCGAACAATCCCCTGATATCCATCTTTATACCGATGCCGCAGGTTCTATTGGCTTTTGGAGCCTTTCTTGATAATCGATGGTTTCATGGTTCATGGCTTCCAGGTCACCACCTTAACCCTGCCATAGGTTCTAGCATCACCTGGCAGGAGCTTTACCTTATCTACCTCTCCTGCATGCTCTGGGGCCACATGTGGGCCAATAGGAGAATTTGCTTTCATTGCGATAACCAAGCAACAGTTACTATTCTGTCCACTAAGAGCTCCCAAATTCCCCGCATCATGAACCTTGTTCATTTATTCATTTAATCACCCTCCAAACTCTCCTCTTCAACTTTACCGTTACCTCCAAACATGTGCCTGGAGTCGACAATGTCATTGCTGACAGCCTGTCTCGATTTCAGATGGCCCCTTTTCGCCAGCTCGCGCCACATGCATCGCCAGTTCCGTGGCCGATCCCTCTTTTCCTGACCAAGGTTTGACTGTACAGGCCGTCATCTATATCTTCAAGTCCATCGCTCCCTCAACTCGTCGGACATATTTCACCGGTGAGCGCCATTTCATTCAGTTTTTCCTTTTCCACAAGCTCATTTCCCCCTAACACCCCTTTCTACCTGCCACGAGTCCACACTGATCCATTTGGTTACTCATCTGTCCAACACAGTCTCTTACGGCACAATTAAAGTTTATCTGACAGTGGTCAACAACCTTCACATTGAGTTTGGCTGTCCCCTGCACCTTTCGGCAATGCCAGTCCTTCACAAAACTTTGAGGGGGATCAAACTTTCCCATGGCACTGCAAAGAAGGCTCGCTACCCAATCACCTCTTCGGTTCTCCATAGAATCTATACTAAGTTACAACCATTTCAGTCTTCCGATGTTGACTCTTCTATGTTATGGGCTGCATTTACCCTTGCATTTTTTGGCTTTTTAAGAAGCAACGAATTTACCCGCAATGGCAATTTCGACCCTCAGTCCTATCTTGCTAGAACAGACATCTTGTTCCATCCCAACATCCGGGATCCTTCACCCTATTTTATTTGACATTGTAATCAAAATAAAGTCCAAAACTGACCCTTTCCGGGAGACAGCCAGGTTCACTATTGCAAGGTCATACTCAGACGTATGTACGGTCACTGCTCTGCAAGATTATATGCTCCAAACTGCAACTCGAGACCCTGGTCAGCCACTCTTCAGATTCTCCTGTGGACTAAATCTCACCCGGACTTCACTCACCAACAACTTAAGGACTCTTCTAAACCTCTGCAACATTGACAGCTCCTGCTATGCCTCTCACAGTTTTAGAATCGGTGCCGCTACGACCGCTGGAGCCGCTGGCATTCCCGACTGGCTAATCAAAATTCTGGGTCGCTGGAAATCTAATGCATATCAAGCTTACCTCAGGACCCCCAAGGAAACAATATGTAAAGTTCCCCAGTCACTGGCCTCCAGCTCCTCCTGTTAACAAATCCTCCTGGAATCTTTGAGAACACTAGAGTGTCTCATTGACATTCGCGTTCAGTAATGTACAATGGTAGTTGCTTGGATAGCTTTATCCTATTTTTTCGTGTAGTTCAAAACCTATAGTGTTTTCACCTATGGCCCCAGCGATTGTGTTGGCATCCTCTCCAATCTTGGCCGCGTCGATTTGCGCTAATTTCCCCCCCCCCCAACAACCCATTTTTCTCAGGTGTTTCGATATACTCGCCTTCCATTCCTCTGTTAGCCACATGCCGGCAGTCACACAGGTGGAATCACTATCCTAAGCTTAATGCCATGTTTTTTTCCTTAAAACTGCCCAACAAAAAAAAAACAAAAAAACAGAGAGGTTCATTTGGCTTCTTAGGGATTTTGGTGAGATTCTCTTTCTTTGGGCTCTCTGCCCTTACAAGTCCACGTTGGTCTATGGTAAATGACTATCCTACCAGAAATGTTTTGTGCAAGGGACTTTATCCCCTCCAGTCTTTATGGAACATCCATTGGTTTGGGTTCTCTCTGCTCATGTCATGATTTCGTATAGTTCTAAACGTATAGCGTTTTCACCTATGGCCACCGCAATGACGTTGGCATCCACTCAAGCTTAGCCGCGTCTGTGTTTGCTAATCCCCCCTTCCTCCCACCCACTTTCCTCAGGTGTCTTCTCGATACAATCGCTTCCCATTCCTCTTTTAGCCACATGCTAAGCTTAATGCCATGTTTTTCCTTAAACAACAACAACAACAACAACAACAACAACAACAACAACAGCAAAAGCCAAAAACTAAAAAAAATCAAAACAAAACAAATAACAGAAGCAAGGCCCATTCGACACTTTAGGGCTTTCTGTGACATTCTCTCTTTGGGTTTTCTGCCCCTTTCAAATTCAAATTCATGTTGTACTATGGTTAATGAGTATTTTGACAGTAATATTTTGCGCGAGGGTCCTATCCCCTGTCAGTCGAATGTTTCGTGCGAGGGTCCTATCCCCTCCAGTCTCTGTGCGATGCCCATTGGTTTGCGTTCTTTATGCTCATGTCATGACCCCTATCTTCACTCGTGGGCTCTCTCCTTTCACCCTGTGGGCAGGCAACGTTGGCTTTTCGCTATTGCAACTCGTGAAGATGGGGTCATTCTTTCTCCCTGTCAAATGGGAGCAAAACCACTAAGTGGGCTTCACACAGGGCACTCCTCGTCTATCTCGGCGTCGTTTTGGGCAGGGAATTGCTGCCTGCGGCACCCCTTCAGCCCTGTGCTGAAGCTCCGTTAGGGAGGGGGCATATTGTTACTTTGCTGGACTGGGTTAACTTGGCCCCAGGACATTATGCTAGCAACTATGCCCGCCTTGCAATACAGGCATGAGGCACCCCCTCGGCTAGTTGCCCAGGCCCCTCATCCTTTGGTCCATACCGGCGGTGGGTATTATCCGCGCCTTGCCAGTACATTCCCTGCCCCTCGTTTACGCCCAAGTCGCGTCTATTGTCTTTTATTGCGCACCTAAGCATTAACTTTTTATTATTTCCTAGGTTTAGCTACATAATTCCAGAATTGTTTTGGGAATTTCAGACATCAAAAAGAGTTAACAAAAAAACTGACAAATTTGAGAATTTTAGAGCCATTTTGAACTTTCACCCGACGTTTTGGCAACAC
>OX421452.1:931404-941404 GCA_949126865.1 Montipora capitata | reverse complement strand
CAATCCAGTGTCGTAAAACCAAAACCAAAGTAATTACTTTGGCCAATCAAAAAAGACGGAGACAATCCAGTAAACCAATCAAATCTCGAAGTAATTACACGAAGCCGACACAAAGCGCAGGAAAATGTGCACGCGCGAGCCACGATTGGTTTTGGTTTCACTTCTGATTAGGTTGAAAAAGTGGCGCGAGCACTTTGAACCAGTCACTAAGCGAAGTAATGCAAAACCAAAGCAATTGGCTAATTACTTTTGACACTCAATTGAAAACCGCTCTATCAAGGCTTATTATTTAAATGGTATGATTTAAGTACTGCTCACTGCTCAACACTCTTGGTTGATGTTTCTCGTTGTTTCCGAATCAAAACAGTAAAATGAGACATCATATTCAAGTTGCATTTTATGCAAAATCAAGTCACGAAGGTTATATTTACATTGCGGTTGTTAACTTTCCTTGCAGTTTTGTTGTGTTGTAAGCCACAGGACGGGCCATTCATTCATGTTTCAAGATAGTGTCCCTGTTCCTCTTGCTGCTGTTACCGTGAATTGTCTTCTGAGTAAAGACTCTGCCCTTCAATCAGCCGGTGCTGCTTTAGTTTCAAATATCGCCAGATATCAGGTACCCATTTGTTTACGCTCATGCAGTGCATCTCGTTTTGTACATGTCATACGTCACAGTAGGTTTGAGCGTTCGTTACTCGGGATACTTGTAGCAGACCCCCTCAAGTTTGAATTTGGAATGATAGATGATTTTTTCGTAGGTTTAGAGGACTTTCACATGACCTTGAAAAAAAGAACGTAAACAAAAATGCAGAACATTTTTGAACTTCTTGGGGGCGAAAGGGTTGGGGGCTACGAGAACGCCATAAAACAATAGCTCTGAAATGAGCAAAAACAAAAGCTCTCCACGCCCTGCACGTGCGGTTTTCATTTTTTTGATACATTTTTTTGCCGCCCTCGCCCTGACAACGACGTGAATTGACCAAATTTCAAGATGTGAAGTGGACGTGAGAACAAAGACTATTTACGGATAATAGCTAGATCATAGCTAGATTCTAAGGGGGGCAAAGTAGTATGCATTTGCCCCCTTAAAATCCCATAATAGCTATTTGAAACAATGGATTTCAAAATGGCCGCCGTATCCGTAAAATGGTCCATGACGAAACATTTTTTATTTTCGCCCCAAACAACCTCACAATTCATCCCAATTTTATTCCTGCAATGTTGATACACACTTTCCATTCTAAACGACTTGGGGTTATAACGAAGTTATTACCAACAGTAACGGGAAATGATATTTTAGACGACGTTCTCGTTGGCGTCGTTATTGCGTAAACTCACTATTTTTTTCACTCACACGACGACGTGTCAACGTTCATTACTGTTAACTTTACTTGTGCCGCGAAAACTTATGATTTGTTCTTTTTTTTTTTAATTCTTAAACAGGTTCATGAAGACATTGCTCTAGAATGTTCTACAGCTGTTATTGAAGTTCTCAGCCAGGACATATCCCCAGACACAGGTGAGTTCTTGACTTTTCGGCAGTTTGTTTTTTGGATGATGGCATTTTAGGTTGAATTCTACATTGATCATTAATTTTATGAAATCACAAAAATCTTAATAAACGATGTGCGCAAAATACGTTCTTCATTGCTGCCGAATACACCGGCACCAAAAGTTTCTTTACATGGTACTTTTCTTTCAAAGAAATTTTGTTTCTTTTCTTGCGGTAGCCATTAGGCGCAAACTATTCTAAATGGCTTAATACTGCTTCTATAACTGAAAAAGAAAATACTGATGTCTTTCTGTTGTTGTTTTCAGGTCATAATTGTCTGTATGCTGTAAGGCGATTTATTGAAGTTAGCTCAGAGGTAGGTTTTTTGTTCTTTTCTTCAGTGTGTCTGGTAGCGTCTAAATGTAAAACTGAAATGACCTTTAAACATTACTTGACGACGCAATCCCAAGGTCATTATTATTTGTAAGTCACAAAGTGCACTTGACACATTCAATAAGTACCAAAAACAGTCGCTCACCAAGATAACCGGTAAAAATGAGTAAGGTACAAGTTGCCCCTCCTCAACCCGAAAAAAAACTTGAGAAGAAACAGCACATGGGGAGCGCGGTTGGGTCTTCAAATTAAAGTGAAATTTTCAATTACTTTACTGATTTGTCGGAAACTTAAAGAGATCCCTACACGCCATCGATTTGGTGGAAGGTAGCTAGAGCTAGTGGGCACTCTTCCCCTTCCTTTCTGCCAAATTTTTCGGCATAAAAGAACTTTTCGTGATCCATTTTTTGGTTTAGGTGACTGGCCTCGCGAGCGTGATGGGTGTTAATGTCGACAAGTTCAAAGGCATCAATCCCGAAATGGACCAACTTTGTGATAACTTGGGGAAGTTGTTGAGCTGACATTGAAGATTCCACGATTTAAAAATATATTCAAACTCATGAGTACTTTGAACACCTGGCGACCATCTTTTAAGTCGTTGTAGAAGAGGTATCAGATGGTACAGTCACGCTGAACAATTGCGAAGACAAGGAACCTTGCTAAAAAACGTTTTCGAGTGTGAGCAAGTGGTCTTACATATACTGCTTATGATGATATTAATTACGGACTATTTAATGGCATAATCGGCGAGTGCTCGTCGTCAGAGTGAGTGCATTTACGGAGAGTTCGCAATTTATGTGGACTAAAACGGGCGTCTTGTACAGTTGAGGGTATTTTCATCTCATCTATACCGACAAGTCACAGCATATATCAGGGTTTTCTAGTTTTTAATTGTTGTCAAAACTGTTTCAGAAGAACGGAATATCTACGTAAATTATTTTCCTTTCTCCTAGAATAATTCACATAAATTTACAAAATCTCGCGTTTAATGCTAAAGCTATTATTTACTCTTTATCCGTCAAATTAAGTTTTTGTCCTTTATCACCGGCCTCTCGTCGACAGTCTTGGGGGATTTGAGACGGTGATTTAGGTCAGGCAAATACGGGCCTTGGTTTAAGGTAATCAATGATTATTGTCTACAAAAATAAACTGACTTTTTACAATACATTTGCTGTAATTTGAAAGGGAAACATTTCCAGGAGAATGATATTGCTTCCCGCACTGTGCCCTTCTTTTTTCGATCCTCTTGTCTCGATCCTCTTGTCCAGTCGTGATAGTTTTGCCTGAAAGGTAAGAATTCGCTCTCAGTTCGAAAAATTAATTGCGTCTCTTAGAAATTTTGTTATACGTAGCTTTGCATCTCATAGCTTTTGTCTTCATCTTTTTTCGTTGTGACAGATGGTTCAAGCTTATTGTCCTTGCGCATGCCCGGTGGTTGTAAGCCACTAAACGCTGGAGTAGCCCATCGAGCATCTGGTTTAACTGGTTTGATCTCCTGCTTATCCGGTTCAGTGTTCGGTATGGGTAAAACCCTGGCTGTTGTCTTAGACTCTCTTTTGCCCGAACTCTTTGCTCGCTTAGGGTCTGATTTACGAAAAGGCTTTTTGAAAAACTTCTTTTGCCCTTCTTCCTCACTACTTGAGTGCGGTGATTGTGATCGGGTGGCTGAGCAGTTATTAACAGGTCTGAAAACTTTACTCGGTTCCCGGTCGACTTCCATATTGCTATCATATATCTCCGTACTATCCTCGCTCATGACGTAAATTGGAGCTCTTGGTGATATATGTCCGTCACTTGATTTGGTGTCTGATTTTTCACTTTCGGGACTCGGTAGTCCCGACGTCAATGAGTCGACTTTCTCCGAGCTTCTACCGATTTTGTTAATCGCACGGGACTGACTTCCTATTGGCGGAAGCCGCAGGGTAGCTGGATTAGCGCACCAATTAGATTGTGTTTTGTTCATCGGAGGAAGCCGATGTCTTGAGCTAGCACTGACTGGCTGTGATCTGACTGCGTACTCAAAGGAACTCAAACTACTTTCTGAGTCATTTGGCCCTTGTCTATCCAAACCAACCTGGGCTGGAATAGCAGCCCTGGCGTTATTATTTGCTCCTTTCTCTGGAACGCTCTCACCCTGGTTTCGTTGGCCATCTTTGTAACTGTCTTGCTCTCCATTTCCATCCGTTTTCGTTGCTAGTTTGTTTTCAAGTTCGCCTTCTCTTGACGAAGTAACAGAAATTTCTTCTTTTGCGTCCTCTAAGTGCTTCATCAAGACAGCAACCACAACATTAAGGAGGACAAACTGCGTTGCGAGCACAAAAATTGCAAAGTAAATTGGAGCAATGTGTTCCAGGGCTGAGCATCCAGTCGGAGGATCCTTCGCGCATCGTTTCTCATTAATGATGTCCTGTTGATAAAGAAACACAAGATGTCACATGGATAAAGATTTCAGGCTAATTGTACTAATATACGCTTAAACAACTGAACTGACAGTTGTTTTCTGAAAATGTACTTTACAGTAGTATTGAAGATGAGGCCATTAACGCGTTTAGAGTGATTATCTACAAGTTTCTCGAAAGGAAAAGCTGCTTAGTCTTCAACAGATGAACAGCTTTGAAATGTTAATTTTTTGGAATTAAACGAAATCTGATCTTATCCTCAACGTTTTCCCTTAAGAACATCTTGATGTTTTGGTATATACCCCACCCATCACTTTATGGTGCGTCACCCAAGATGTGCATGTTTGGTAATGGTACCTTTAGGATTCCATTCCAGTTATCCCCTGTGGACACACGAAACAAAGTCAGCATCGCGAATCCAAAATTCTTGAAATGTGCATGATGGTCCAATCCCTCGCACGGTACATCATCGCTACTGCAATCTTCGGAAAAGAAAAGACCATACCATCAGATCACAGAGTTCGAATTCGAGATCCTTTCTATGGCAGGACACAGAACACATTAAAACTAAAAAAATACTTACTAATTTCGCCAAAGAGTTCCATTCCCAAGGCTGCAAATATAAAGAACATCAGCAGGAATAAAAGCCCCAAGTTGCCAACCTGTAGAAGCAAAATAGTTTTCAGTTGATCGTCGTTTCAATCGTGGAGTCAAAATCAAAACTACAGTGCTTTAGCCAATAACAACGGACACAGAGAACCAATGAACAAATCGCAAATGGCCGAGGAAATGATAAATGCAGCCGGTTCTAAGCGCGGGAAATGAAGGCGAGCTACACAATTTTGACTTTCCTGATTGGTTGAGAAGGTGACGCGAGACCTTACAAATTCCAACTACATTTGATTTTGTTTGGTAATTGGTTTAGAGAATGGTGCGAGATCTGCAAGTGTTTAGGGCGACCAGGGCGTGACTTACTTGTGGTAACGCCTCAGCGACGGTATCTAGTAACTTCCGGATTCCTTCAGCCGTCTTTAACAGCTTCAGAACTGGCAAGAAAAAAAACTAATGGTTGCAATATTCACTCTATCTGTTGACACTTGACAAACTTGCACAATCGGGATTATGATTTATCAGCGACTATTTCTGGGGCCAAGGCTCATACGAATAACTACTTTGTAATAAACGTTTAGTGAATCGCACAGCGCGCATGTTGACAGAATTAATAATATATAGATTTAGCCAAGCCTAAAATCGGAGCTCCCGGGTTATTTATTCCTTCAATAAGTTAACATGTCTTGAAACTGTGATCCAATCGAAACCCGGTACTTGGTCAGCGGTCAACTTTTTAATAAAGTTGACCTCCATGAACTCTCAACTTGAGCCCGCGATATGGTCATGTGATACTGCACAGCGGATACCTTGTTTTGACTGGTGTCAATTGACCATAACATGGATGTCCAATATCAAAGATATACGCTGTAAACAGCCGTCATCTTGCGGGCGCATTGATTAGTATTATTATGATATTCTGGGACAACTGCTAGCCATGATTACGATGAGAAAAGAAACTATTTACTTATGAGTTCCTAGTATGGTGCTCCGCTTAGCTGCCCTTTGGGCCGCCGGAGCTCCGCTTAGTATGGGCAATCAAATAGTGACGAGTGAAATTAGGGAATAATTTCACAACAAAAAAATCAAGGTGACACAAACACTAACCCGGTGTGGCCAACACATCACGCATGCGCACAACCATTTCACCCGGTCAATTAGCACTCATGGACAGCTGTTTCGGCCTTGCTGGGTCTCATCAGCATGACGTAGCGAACATACCAGGCGGGTGTCTTAGACACCCCTTTCACTTTCAATCTTTCAGTCTTAGACACCCCTTTCACTTTCAATCAAATAATTCCCCGAGCCTAAAGGCCCGGGAAATTATTTGATTTTTTCTCGCGCCTTCAGGCTTGGGAAATTTTTGATTTTGGACAAAACGCAAGTGAAATTATTCCCTAATTTCACGAGTATACCATGTGATTAACTAAAAAACTAAGTCACTGTTTCATAATGGAAAGCCTCTGCTTCTTATGGAGGCTAGGCTGGTTATTTTTTTTCTGGTATGGACATCATCAATTTTATTCTCTCTTCTTCAGTTTGCCGTACGCAAGGTATCGGCTAACATATTCCTTAATGCATACCTCGTGCAATTCTGAGAACCCTCATGACTCGGATAATTGTGGGGTTTATTGGCAGTGAAGCATCCATTTCCTCCAGAACAATGCCAACAATCGAAAGCAAGATTATGATAAGATCCAACTGATTCCATCTGAAAATAAACAGTTGGGTTATCAATATTACGAGCACCAGCATGGTTAGTTTCGTGGTGCTGCGAAGGGCGGATAAATTGCAACATGAACAGGGAAGAAATGAGAGCGTTGTTAGGAAAACAAGGGGTTTGTTTTGACTCTTATAGTCTTAGAATTTACCCAAGGGAAAAATGGTTTTTTCAAAGCTTGTTTTTTGAAGCCGTTACTCCTGAAAGTTACTCCCGCTAACAGAGGGTTTGCCCTTAAGTTAAGGACGGAGACTCATGGAACGAAGTCCACACGCACCATTGTGTATCGGCTTGAGCCGGAGGGGTTACTCTTGACTTCCCTAATTGGCTTTTTGCAGCTGGCAATCACCTGACACAAAAACCGGCAAACTGGAGAACAAATTGCCCATTGGGGCATCTAAAGCAAAGAAAATTTAAAAAAATTAAGTTGCTTTGTTTTACGTAATTTGCTCTCCAGTATGGCGATTTTTGTACCATGTGATTTCCAGCTGCAAAGGGCATGCACATTATCTGGCCTTCCTTTCTCTTTTCCTTTCTCTTTTCCTCTTTAGCATCGCTACTGGAGGTTTACAAAATGTGCAATTACCGATTGACGAACAAAAGAAGCTAATGACAGATCTATTGTTTTTTTCTTCCGACATGGCTGTGATGACGTAAAATGAAAACCATCATAATTACTCCCGTGCTCCAACTGGCAACGAAACCCTGGGGCGCAACTGATTTTTATGTAATGGTACCTTTCTTTAATGTATTTCTTGAAACCAAGAGCATAAATTTTTAATACGCCTTCCAGTATGAAGATGGCAGTGAACACATAGTTTGCGTACTCTAAGAAGTCACTCATTTCCTGTAGAACAAGATTTATTGACAATTATTGATTTACAATTTACGTCACTAATTTAAATTTATACGACCATCGATTTTCGACAAAAGAGAGAAGTGCTCGTTTGCAAGGCTTAAATTCAAGAAAAAAAGGACTCTACGCGCTTAAAATCCAGGCGAATACTATGACATAGTATAACAAATGAGAAGTGAAGGACTATTTGTTGCATTTACCAATATTTCGAAAGGCACTGCCTTTCTTCATCAGGGTGACTGGGGCCCGTTTCTCGAAAGTCCCGAAAACGTTTCGGGCCCGAAAAGCCATTTGTGAAACTGCCAACCGCTTGTTTTGGAAAGCCGATCTTTTAACGTGTTTTCAAGGTAACAAAAAGAAAAATGACTGTGAAGTTTGACGACTTAAATCCTCTCCGTTCTTGAGATATAAAAGGAATTGTGACACCCGAAAATGGCCCGTAAAGTTTCGGGACTTTCGAGAAACGGGCCCCAGGTTGGTAACCTGATGAGTACCCGTATTGCTGAGGCCAAGTTGCGCATTTGAAAACTTTAGTTAATATTTGCGCAAGTTTAAGTTGTGCACCCTTTCTCATCAGGGTGTTTTAGGTAACACGCTGATGAAGAAAGGCAGTGCCTTTCTAAATATTAGTAAATACAAGAGATATCCCTTCACTGTTTGATCAGTCTTTCACTTCTCGTTTGTTAAAGTGCCCCTGTGAAAAAAAAAAAAAAAAAAATTCTTACTTTTCTTTGGATTTCAAAACTATGTTAACCAAACACTGAGCGACCAACGTTTCAAGCCTTGATTTCAAAAAGACACCTGTTTCTTTTAACTGGAATTTTCCTATTTAATGGTCCGCCATTACTAACTTTAAGTTCTTGAGAGTGCTGATTCGAGGAGAAATGACGTCAAAGGCTCACTAGTTTAAGAATGCAGTGCGTGTGTACTCCGCAGAATTAATATGCAGCGGGAGTTTGGGCTTTCGGACTTTTAAAACTGGCGTTTTGCATTTTATAATAAGCTGCATTCACACACTGAAACTTTAAGCTAGTTATCCTTTGACGTCTACATTAAAGAGTATTTGCATTTGAAAAGATTCCCCCGCATTAGCCTCCATTGCAAGCTAGTTCCAGTCCAATACTGAGAATACGAATATGGTATATTGACATTTAATTAATTCATTAGCAGTTCCTCAATTAAGCCTGGTTTACCTGTGGTTGCTTATAGTGTTCCATAGCCATACAAATGACATTAAGGACAATGACAGCTGATATACCAAGGTCAAAATAGCCATGTGTGCAAATTCGATGAAAAATCCGCCGAGGTTGGAGAAATTCTTCAGCCTCTTCTTTGTCTGCTTCTGTTGGATTAAAACACGGAAGACTGAATGGCGTGAGGGTAGAGTGTTGAAAGCATATTCATGTAGTATCATGGCCCCTCTTGGCAATTCTGACTCCACTCCCTCTAGATTTCAATGTGAAAATAGTTTACTAGGAGTACGCCAGTCAGTCTCCTGAGAAAACTGGAAGCCCAGCAAGACTACCTCATTAAAGAACATCGATAATTACATACTAGGAATAAAATATCAATGAATCTATACGATTGTGCCGTGCCAGATACGAAAAACCACCAAAAAAACCACTCTTTAGATGTGGCCAAAAAATATATGGAAGTTTCCTTTATTCTTTGGTGCGTTAAACTTCTTTTCGTGTTGGCAGTGGTTTTGCTTTGGCCTCGGGTGGGGCGGCCCTGTCACTCGTTCCTCGCTCAGGGCTGTGGCGGGCGTGCCCTCACTTTTGCTGGGATCATGTCTTCCATATTTGGGTATTTCCTAGATTACCATGCTGATTTTTAATAAATGGAATGGGCTTGGCCAAAATTTCCCAAACAGATGGAGTATGATTTGTGTCCCAGCAAACGGAGCTCGTCCAAAGCAATGCCTTGACAACAATATCAGTCTTAATGTATGAAGCATGAAGCGTAAATACTTATTAATTTACTGCAGCCTAAATATTGACCTTGTGAACCTGAAGCTGAATCTGGTTTCGTGTTGCCAAAGAAAACTTTCCTTTTTCCTCTAGATCTGGCAGTCATCTTTTTTTTAGCCTTGATACCAATCAATCATATACCAGGTTACTGAGCAATAATGGTAGTTCTCAGTTCCCGTTAGAAAAGTTGATTTTTACGTAAATTTAGTGGTCATCCCTTCTCACCTGCCTGCCGCTTTTTAGCCTTTTCTTGTTCTTTTTCTTTCTCTTTTTCCGCTAAGCGGTCTTTCTCTATAATATCACGGCACTTTTTAAAATTCTCCACGACTACACCAACCAACATGTTGAGCACCACAAAGCCGGCTAGCAGCAGAAACGCCACGAAGTACAAGACATTCCATTTGTTGTAGTTTCTTATTGGCTGAGAGGAAAAAAAGTTACGTGTTAAGATTGTTTATTTTTTTATCACAACTGACAAAACAAGTTGAAACGTCGTATTAGTGTTATCAACTGTTTCCCTGAAAAAATAAGATATTCAACTCTATAAAGCATTATTCTGCG
>OX421452.1:916404-926404 GCA_949126865.1 Montipora capitata | reverse complement strand
TCCAAATGACAAGGCCTTCCGTGTCACTCGTGGAGAAATCCGGGTCGGGGAGGCTGGGGCTGAGACGTGGCATTCCTAGAAAACCCGAGAGAAGAATTTACCATTTGAAAATCTCATGAAATATCTAAATGCGCTTGCAATATTCGATTGTTTTTCGAAACGAGTGCAGAGTGGAATCGTTTTTTTTAGTGTTAGAATGATCATCTCTGTCAAATGAGCTACTTAAGAAGTTGTAAAGAGACCTGAGAAAATCCGGGCATTAACGGGACTGGAACTAATGACCCGCGTGTAATTTCGCTGCACAGCGTTCTCTCTCTCTCTCTCTCGAAAAACTATCAAATCCTTTAAGAACTGGTCGAGTCTCTTAGAAAACTGCTAACAGCTTGGTGCCGTGGGATTCTTTGGGTGGAAATAATGTCCCGCCTGCATTCAGCTCAGCGAACAGACGGATGCCAGTCGAAGGTACACCGCTCTAGTGATGCACGGGCCACACGTGCCGGTAAAGGGGCAATTAAAGGAAGCGCTAATTTGTAAAGCTGCTCAACGCAAAGCGTGAATTGTTCTTTGAATAATGTAGTCACTGTGTTTTCCTTAGAGGCCAAAGTGGATAAACGGTGAATATGTCATTACTATGACGGCGGTATGGAAATGAAACTCACATCTCTAAACATTGAACATCTGGGAGACAGAGACGGAAAGGAGCAGCGTAAGCGTTGCATCGGCGCAGAAGTTTCATCATTCCTTGTTTTCTGATTGTGCGCACTAGCTGACTCCACATTTGTCGATGAGAGCATCGGACTCACGCACACCAGGGAAGGCGCCTGGGGCGAGGATGGGTTCTCGTACGGCGGGCTCACATCTTTACATGCCACGTAACTTTCGTCTTGCTTTGACCCTTTCGATTTGATGCTCAAAGTACTTGCTGTTTTTTCCTGTTGGTATAAACACAGATGAAGTACTGTATACAATACAATACAATACATACTTAATTGATCGCTCCCACACAGGGGCTTTTCAGGGCCAATGAAACACAATCAACGAAACAACAGAACACAACAACTACAACTGTTAAGAATCCCAACTGGCCGGAGGCAAACCAGTTGGCTATTTACAAGTGCAGCTGGGAAGTTGAACCAGGGACTACCATTATCAAATTCAACGAGTGGTCAGAGCGGGTCTTGAACCCGGGATCCCCGGATCTCAAGGCAAGCGCCCTAACCACTGGGCCACACTGCCTCCTTTTGAGATAAAAAAAATCACAATCTGATCTTTTCATTTTAGCTGAACAAATGAGAATATTGACAGAATGGTGCATTGTTGATTAAGTGAAAGAAAGTTTGAACAAATTTATGTCTTTTACCGGTTGATTGGCAAATCCTTCCACTAAGATAGCTACAAGCAAATTGAATAGGATGTAATTTCCAATGGTCATCAGCAAGATGAAGTATAGAGCAGCCCACTTAGAAGTAGCTCTCATTCCATCGTACATCACTGTGTTCCAGTCTTCTTGGGTCAAAACCTGCGAAGAAATGATTTCACAACTGCCTAGTACTAAAAGACGCGAGCCTCGAAAAAAACAAAATCAAACTGTTTTTCCGGCTCACTTTAGGGGCGACGCCTTTTAGATTCGTAAGATGACCTTTTATGAAAAATTTAATCCTTAATGTTCCCTTTCATGAAATATAGTTGACTTTACAAACGTTTGTTAGTGTAATCATGGATTTGAGCTCCTCCGGGTCAAAGCTTATGTTTTGTAAATACATGTATTTCCCTTTTGCATGGGATGCGAACCAGGGTAAAACAGTGAACAAGGCCGAAACTCAAAAATACCCTCTCTCTTTCTCTGTCTTCACTAAGCAACCATGCGCATCTACTTTAAAAGCATAAGTCGCAAAGAAAATCTTCAGGACCGTGCAAATTTGTCCGGTACTCTTACCTGGAAAACAGTTACTAAAGCCCAAAACAAGTCATCAAAATTAGCTCGCGCGGTGACGTATTCTCCTTCCTCAGTCTCAAAGGAGTACTTGCCGCCGAACAAGTTCATTCCCAGAATACTGGCGGTGAAAATAAACAGAGCCAATAAAGCCAGAAATGTCATCACATTGTCCATGGTGTGGATCATTACCATCAATTGACGCCGTAGTGCTGGTAGGAAACGCACGAGTTTGAATATGCGCAGTAATCGGAATGACCTCAGGACAGAAATACTGCTGTTACCATCGCCAAAAAGTTCTACAATACTACAGACGGAAAGAGAGTAGGTTAATAAGCTATCCCATCTTTCCAGTTGTCCGCCGATCACTTTTCAACTATATGCGTCGGTCGGTCTTGCTCGTTCGCCTGATTGCCTACCCAGCTATGACGCGCGAAAGAATTCAGTTAACCGCCAATGCAGACGTGATATATACTTACCTCATGATAACAATGAAGCCGTCAAACAAATTGAAGGGATCTTTGATGTATCCATAGGGACCAAGGCCTAGCAGCTTCAGGAACATTTCAAGACCAAATATGGCCGTAAAAATGTAGTTCAAGATTTCAAGTACTTCAGTCATCTTTGAAGGCTACGAAAAGTTTAAAGGAAAGCGTTTGAGAAAAAGGAGACAAGAGCAAAGTGGTATCAACCTAACTTTTAAGAATTTATATTATCTTTTCTTACAATGCCGAAAGATATAATTCTGACTACATTTGCCCGAAATTTATTGAAGATGCCTGAGTCAGTCATACAATGAAATAAATCCTAATTACAGCCTAGGACCATACCGTGAAATAACACGTGAATGTTTATATTCTGATCAGAAGAAGTGCTACACCACTAAAAAGACACCCTTTAAATGTGGCCAAAAATTATGTGGAAACGTATTCTTCATCTATTGCATTAGACCCCGAGGAAAGGAACTAAGAAGAAAAGCAAGGAAACACGGAGACTGACTAACCTAGAAAGACCAAAGTATCCCAAATAATCCTAACAGCTCCTATGATACCCATGGAGCCTCTCTATCGTGCCGACAGAATATTAATTTCTGACTAACTCATTCAATCATTCAACCGTCAGAAATTATATTTTATATTGATCTC
Organism: Montipora capitata; assembly: GCA_949126865.1. Classification (NCBI taxonomy): domain Eukaryota; kingdom Metazoa; phylum Cnidaria; class Anthozoa; order Scleractinia; family Acroporidae; genus Montipora; species Montipora capitata. The sequence continues at coordinate 923,326 of OX421452.1, read as the reverse complement.
ACCTGTCCGTGATATTCTATCCCCATGCTAAGAGTATTGAAAAATATGGACCCCATGATGATATACATAAACCATTTGCTGTCAACATTGCGGCGACACAACTGACGAAATCGCTTGCACTGCGTCTTTTTTTGTGACGTGTCCCCGGCTTCTTCATTATCTGTTAATTCATTCTCACTCTCTTCACTCTCTTCATAGACGCATTCAGACTCGTAATCCACCTTTATGTCTTCCTCGACGTGTTCAACCGCGCAAGTACAAACGTTATGTATTGCCGACGCTGCAGCTGCACTTGCAGTAGCGGTTGCGGCTGCACTGGATAATGAAGCCGCTGACAAGAAAGTGTGTGCTGCTATATCAGCAGCGGCAGATCTGCCGTTGACCGCAACCGCTGCTGTTGCCGTAGTGATCATTTCGCCCTGTGATGAAGATGTAGGCTCCTTGCGAACTGAACAAGTGGAACCAGTTATAATAGAAATTGTTGGTATTTCTCCAGGCCGGCCAATACTGTCTTGTTCCCCGTTACTGAGTTCCTGTCCAGGAACCGTAAGTCTGTTTGTGTTCGCTTTATCCTGTTTGCCTTGCGACTGCTGGACATCTACGCAAGACGCATTTGGCGTGAGGTTCAAAGCTCCCGGAAGAACGTTACTGGGTTGACATCCGGGATCTGTGCAGTACACGTGGTGATGATAATGATGATGATGGTGGTGGTGATGATGATGATGATAAACTAATTTCTTTTTCCGTTTCCGCCGTTTTCTGCGCTTCGAAATTCTCGTTCTTTTGTTTGAATCTTCGCAATATTTCCGGTTAAATCGTTTTTGAAATCTTCTTTTAAGTCTTTTGAATAAATGTTCGATATACTTAAGTATCTCAATCCAACAGCCATCCTTTCCATATCTACTGCTTGCTATGGTACTTGTACTCGTCCCTTCTCGGCGGCGGCTTGCTCGTAAAAGTTCATTTTCACGTTGTTTTGTTTCTTGAAATTGCGTTGTTATCACAACTAGACACAAGTTAGTCATAAAATACGAAGCAATCTGCAAGGAAGACAACAACAACAAATAGTTTATTCGCTCATTTGCACTTTGTTACATGAATAATTATTATAAAAAAGAAAAGAAAAAAAAGGTGTATATTTGGAGAATAAAATAACCGAGAGGTTTTTGAGCTAGTCTCCATCATTACACATTTGATTACAACAAAGGGAGGCGAACGGGGTTGCGGGATCGTTGTTCGTTGCCAATGGGGCCAAAATGAATATTTGAACAGTTTATGGTTATTATGCAAAACGGTTTATTAAGGTAAAATTTAAGTTTAACAGTTATACGATCGACTGTATTCGTTTTATTTATCGTTGTTGTCATTGCTTACAACGCGAGGTGATTGGGTGTAAAATTTCGTGGCACACCAGGAAACAAAAAACTATGGGTGACTTGATTGCACTCTTTTCCACGCGCTTAGCATCAGCTGCTTTGTGTTCAGATTGAATGATTTGATTGTCAGCCCCTGATGTGATTGGGAAAAGTACTTGTTTGACAGATTGGTGAAGAACGAGTCTGTCGTGATCCTGTCAAAGTAAAAATTTGAACACAATGAAGTTTCAAACTCCAGAATAAATCCTTTTACAGTGGTTACCAGTTACACGCGCCGCTCATCGACTTTTTTTCATTTTTCAAAACTAAATCAGTTTCAGTGGACGTCAATCAAATGTTTCCATGACGAATTCCACTGCCGCCAAGTGAACAGGACTATTGTCATGGAAACATTTGATTGACGTCCACCCAGATTTAGTTTCGAAAAGTGGACAAAAAGTTGTTGAGGGGTGCGTGTGACTGGTAACCGCTGTAAGACGCACAAGCTCGACCTCAATCACTTGATAAAAGATTCCTCGAAGGAATCGAAGTTTTTGTGTCCCAAAAAGTTTTATTCTGACGTATGTTCAGCTGAAAACATGCAAACTCTTTGCTTTCACTCTTGATTCCTGCTCGGTCTCATTTTGGGAAACTTTCTTCCAGTCTAACTTGCATGACCAAGACAAACAAAGCGCAAAACTTTACTTACTACAATTAGAATGACAAAATAAATCCAGTTCCAAAATCCATGTGCATCCTGTACAAAGTACATTATATCTGCCCAACCCTCTAAAGTGATCACCTGATGAAGAAGAAAGCAACGAACGTTTTTTATCAAGAAGTTTCTCAATTTTTAATTCAGTACCGCACGTGCTAGGTATGCTAATATAGGATATTTATGCGAATCAGTTTTCCCCGCCGAGCCTTAGTTGCATTGCATCGTTGCAGTGCAACCAGATCAGGTATAAATTAGCAGACAGCGGGGACAAACATGAAGACGTAATCTGACTTGGCGTTTCAGTATGCTACATCAGAAATGATGATGGGAGAAACTTTGAAGTTTTGGTATACTAAAAATTTTGATTAAGGGACTGGTAGCTACATTCTTGGACAAAATTGTTGAGAAAATTCTGCTTTTGGACTAACTACGATCACAAGCTCTCTGCATGAATCGAGTAAGATCTTTATTAAGTATGCGCCTCATGCTACCGGGATACAGTCACGAACCCAAGCCTAATATGCCAGACCTCGCCGCCATCTTGGTTTTTCACGGTACAGCGGCTCAACTATAACTATCGGTTTTATAACTAAACGGATGCTCGCACCCGAAAAACCGGTTTGACGAGAGAAAACAAGATTGACTAGTCCAGAAGTTCGGGCTGCGGCGGCTTCAAAGTGTCGACGCGATTCAGGCAGAGCCTCCTTTTCTCTTCCTCATTAAAGACAAAGACAAAAGGAGACTCTGCTTACAGAGTGGGTCTTATCTTCAGTTACTCACAAGGAGTATAACAAGTCTTACCTGAAAAATGGCGACCCAAGCAATGAAAATATTATCAAACCCAATGGCTCCCCAAGCAGGGTTATCACCTTCCTGTTTACACTTTCTGTAATATTGATGCCAGTCCACGCAGTCATTGGAATGATTTGAAATTAGAGGTTTGTTGAGGGACTCCTCATACGTAAGAGAGCATTGCCCCCCATTTTCATGCTTGAGTGGTGTGATAAACTCGCTGGTGCATTTCTGCATTCCTGGTACGTCGGGTAATGCACATACGAAGTCGGGATTGTCGAACGAAGGTTCGTAAAAGTTTGATAAGTTATAACTGAAAAGAAAATATCAGTGCAGTAATTTAGAGCATCACACGTGTCTGAGGACAATGGACAGGATACTCAACTTCCTGAGCTCTGATATTGCTTTGAAAACATATGAACTTAATGGGCCCTTTTCGAGTTGCTGTTTGTCTTGGTTTCGAGGTGAGTCTTGGTGCTCAGCTATTGTAAAGGAAATGAGTTTGATTTGTGTAAGAATGCGCCTTTAATTTCCATTTGAATGGTTGTACACCAGGACTCGCTTTGAAACTGAGGCATGCATGGGCTATTGACCACTTCCCTCAGGGGTTTCAATGGTTGAAATAAACCCATCGAATTTTTGAGATTCCCCTCTGCCAGGAGGCAGACAAGCTGGCGTATCTGAAAATTAAGAGCGGGACAATGACTCCAACTTAGGAGCAAAGTCTGGACTGTACTGTCCCTTGTACATTCATAAGTGATTCAAAACCTTTTTCCCCTCCATTTATCTGACGGTGGGATTCGTGACAGAATGTTAACAAAATCAATCAAAACAAAGTTAGGTATATTTCAACCTTTGAGAGACGTTTTTTGGTAAGCGATCATCAATGAAACATCTTCCTCTAAGCACGCCTCCCCACAATTGCACAGCAACAATACCAAATATAGCGAAGATGAAGAAGCATATGGCAAGGACATTCCACAGCATGGGTAGTGTGTCCAATAACAATGTCACCAGAATGCGGATACCTAGAATGACAAGTGGGACTATGAATAAAAAAAACATCATCCAACGTTAACAGAAGTAGACATTTTATTTATTGGAAGACGATGTTAGACGCGCTGCTCGATTTTCATCGAACAATCAATGTTGGCTTAGCATTTTCCAGTACAATGTGAGATGGTTAAAGCATTAAAATTGGAACGTTTAGCTGTCGTGGAAGGTATAGAGTCACTTATCCTTCCCCTTCGAATGATGCATACTATTGAAATAAGAATCGGCAATTGGAAGGAGATCGCACTCTTAATCAGTTCAGTGATACATGAAGTCGTCACACTGCTGTCGAATAGGAAACTTTTACAGGAAAAGTAGAATGTTCTCTTCACCTTGAAGATAGGACTAATCTCAGAACTAAAGACAAGTGTATATGACGATAAGCAGACTCATACCACTTTTATTGACTTGTAGTCAAGTAATACTTTAAGCCACAATCGATTTACTCACTAGGTACTCTGTTGATAGCGCGCAAGGGTCTGAGAACTCTGATGGCTCGTACGGCACTAAGATACTCTCCTTCGTTGTAGATTAACTCAAAGGTCCTGAAACACAATGCAAACCATAACGTCTCAAGTCTTTTCGGCACTCTTCCTATCTTTGTTCATTTTTAAGGTAATACAGAAGACTCAACGCTATGTAAATAAAACGGCTTTGCTCCTTTTAATACCAAGTAGTCACCTTTGCCTTTGCAAGCCGCTGACCAAAATATCAGTTCAAGCATTACATTTGTGGGAACAAAACCCGTACTCAGCAAAACTGTCATGTCTCAAAGACGTTTTGTCGCAAGGGGCAACTAAACAGGAGCAGTCAGGGGTACTTGAGGCACGAAAGGTAAAAAATCCTACTCAACACAACAATTGATGCATATAATGGTTTCTTAATATTCACGCGATTCCTGATTCAAAAACTTTCGGAGGTAGTGGCGACACATCCTGAACCAGTTCAGATTTAAATTACAAAGAAGAAAGCCTTGTGTTCTCTTAGCATAAATTAAACAAATGATGGCCTTACCCCGCAGCAACAATAAAGCAATCAAGGCGATTCCAAGGATCATTAAAATAGGCCATCTTTCCAAAAAGCCCCATGGCCATCCACTTACACAACATCTCAATTAAAAAGAAGACATAGATGACTTTTTCCATTGTATCGAGAGTTTGACATCTTTGTGTGTGGCAATCTGGATCAGATGGATCGTACAGTCCAAGAGTGACACAGTTTACAAGAATCACAAAAATACTTAAACGTTCAAAATAAGTGAAACGTGTTAAGGAACACACACGAAACGTTACTCATATTTTATCCTGCGAAATAAACCAACTTCTCTGTCTAATCATTTACAGTCAATTAGGCATTTTATAAAGACTGTTTAAATCTAACCCGCCGTTTTGGAACAGTTCGTTTCGTCGCTATAAATAAATAAATAAAAATTTCATTTAGAAAGTAGTCCATGTGCAGAGGTTCTTATACCAAAACTTTTTAAAACAAACTTTTTATCGATCACCTGCCGTGTAAACTAACTTTTTATTTGCCATTTATCAGCCATATTTAATTGCTTTCCAATATGCAGGTGAGATTAGAAGTCACATTAAAGATAACTTACATGATATTTTCTCAGTTCAGAGGCAGCATTTAAAAAAACCTTCATGGCAGGAAATTAAAAAAAAGATAGCAATCTCCACGATGGTTTGTCACTCGTGTTGGTTAGAGCGCACCTCGTCTTTCTCTAACTTCAGTAGGTACTTCAATTGTAAGGCTGTCACCGCTCGTGAGCAATCGCGTTTTTTTGGACGGTGCCTACTATTGTTATTGCGCATACGTTCTGCGCATCTCGAGATACTGGGATTTCCTATCGGCGGTGCTTATTAATACAGGGATATTTTTGCGCGGTTCAAAACTATGCGGAGAAAGCAGAACTCAGCAAGAGCTCTTTGTATCCAAAAAGAAAATTGGGGGTAACCATGCATTTTTCAGAGATAATTAAGCTTCAATTTGGCAAAGAACGCCATACATTGCTTTGTATTTTTAAAGCTTTTTACAAATATTGTTGATTAATTATCTTCGAAAAATGCGTGGCTACCCCCAATTTCCTTTTGGATTTCAATAATTAACAATTATTCGCCGAAGGCGAAGTGATTATCGGTGAATATTCACCGAGACGAAGTCGAGGTGAATATTCACCGATAATCACTGAGCCTGAGGCGAATAATTGTTTTAGTATAAATGCACAGGTGATTATTTCAAAAAAGGGAAAAAATAACCTTTCAACGCGAAATTATCTGCAACTTACAGTGGCAAAACGAGTACTGGCAGCCATTTTGTCCGTCGAGGTGATTATCGGCTGATAATCCGAGATAGCGAGCCAACGAGAGCGCGCGATTTTGTGTAATCACCTGTGTATTTATACTAACACTTGTTAAGATCTGCTTTTCCCGCATATTCAGGAACCCGCGCAAAAATACCTTTGAATTAGTAGGCACCGCCCTTAACCGAGACACTGGAATTAGAAGGACGAAAAGCGAGATCTCTTTGATAAAACAACGTGGGTGACTGTGAAACTGAAATTAATTTCTTCGCAAAAAAGGCTTTCATTCCTTTGCTTCTTCGGGAAAGACAATTTTTACCTTTTGCATGCTTTTTTAACTGTCGTTGTCCATTCGCCGGAGAATGTGTGGGCGTTAATTTTGGCACGTTTTATCAAATATTGTGGGTAAACTAACGAGCAAAGGATGGCTTGCGAAAGGTTACTTGGAAATGATTTTTATATTTATTTTATTTTGATTTTTTAAAATTAAAAGTGAGTGCATCTACAAAGGCAGATTTCTTGCAAATGACTTTGGGTAATTTCACATCAGAGTCACCTCTTAAATGAAGAAATATAAAATGATATCGATTTCTCCAATAAGCAGGTTGACTTAGCCTCCTTTTTTCTTAACTATCACATCTACAAAAGAAAATTTTGCTTTCGTAATTTAAAATAAATATTCAGGCAAAAGTTCCATGT
>OX421452.1:903904-908904 GCA_949126865.1 Montipora capitata | reverse complement strand
AAACATTTACTTTTCTCAGTCTAGTATTTTTCTCAATATTTTCATGAATACTGAAACAGAAGTACATAAATCACATGCATTGAAAACGGCGTCAAATTGCGGGCAATGATCCCCCTAGTGTCCGGTTTCTAGGGATATAATTCAAACTCTTTTTCAATGCGAGAACATGGCAACGTTTCGGTGCTTGCAAAAGACACAAAATACTTGGAAAAAACATACCGTTTAAAAGTGGACACGACATGGGGACTGAAAGCCTCGAGTGAAAATTATAAACATTCCATTGTAATGGTGCATTAAGATCAATAATTCACGTATATCTTTTAGTGCAGTAGGCTTGCCAAGTACACAGTATAATAAAATTCAGGGAAAACGTTTGTAATACGAGAAAATAAAGTGTGTATCGTTAAAGAAAACGGTTAAATCTTACAGATCTAAAATGCGTGAGAAATGCCTAAAACTGACCCAGAACGCTACGATTTAATGAGAGAAAGCAAACAAAAATAAACCATGAAACTTTTCACTGGGAGATTGTCGTAACTAGATTCATGTACATGTACAAGAAACCAATCGAAAAAAATAAATACGACAGAGCACACTTCGGTATGTATTTGTATATAGCTTACCAGAACTAACAAGGATCAGTGTAATTCCCAGTCACTGTACCAGTCCAATGAAGGACGTATTGGCGGATAATAGTCTAGTGAACATGCTATCATTATCATCTACAAGAAGCCGGGTTATAAAATTGGTACAGTCTGGTGAAGAATTAAGGATTTACATACCAGCAAATCTGTTCGTTACCTTATTGGTGTTTATCGGCAAACCTGTGGTTTTGTTGCCATGTTATGGGATAAAATTTAATGGGCCTTGTCTAGCCGTCCGACGCGAGTTATCTTCATGCATTAAAAATATATGTTTGCATTATGGAAGGGATTTAACAGTTAGAGTTAACGTGAGACAAAAACCCTTGTTTGTTGAAATGAAAATACGAAAGCCAAAACAAAACTACCATGTGCATATTCTTAAAGATACGATAGAAAGGAATTTAATTTTGAATATTCTCGAACAAAAATGAGAACTTCAATTATCTTGGGACGCGTTTGATTGACCCTATTCCGGAATAAGAATACGTGGAGTGATGATTAAAATGGCATGTTTGGCACATTTCAAAGCAGCAAGGATAATAAAAATATGCTTAAAATAGCATTTTAGCGGATGTTTGACAATTTTAATGTAAATCTCCGTAAAAACGAAGGATTTCTAACTTATATTCCATGTGTTCTTATACCGGAATACGTACAATCGAACGCACCCTTAATCTGAATTGAAAATGGACGTATAACATTGGCTTGTCATAAATAACTGGACGAAACAACCCGAAAAAGAAATCACGTTCTCTTTTTATGAGAACGCCTATTTTTGCAGTCGACACTGAAACAAAGTGGATGATCTTACTTTTTTGCAATCTTTTCTGTAGAATATGTTCAGTCCCAGTTAGGTTACGAGTGGGAATGCTTAATCCTCTTTTATAATAAACGTCCCTCCAACTAAGGCAAAAATCAGACCAAGTCTACTTTTTTACCAATAGAACTAAGCGTGCGCAATACGTTTTCACTTTAAGTATTTCTAATAACATGATGCATATTTCTATGTACTTCCTGTGGATTATCTAACGTATTCAGCAAATATCTGCTCGAGTTTGTCTAGGTTCCATCGTAATCTAACTGGATAATTCGTTAAGCGGAAGCAAGAGAGTAATTCGAAAAAATTTAGACAAAAACACGAATCTTTAAAAAGCAAAGAACACACGCAAACTGTGTGATGGTGGTTTATATAATAACCAAATCAATGCGCGCGCTCTGATTAGTCAATCAGCTATGTTTTATTGTGCCAGTAAACTGATGAGAAATCGCGCGTCTTCTGAATTATTATATAAAAGCAATAGACCACAGGTTTCTATGGTTTATAGGCATGATAAACCACTTGGAATGTTGGAAGAACACTCGACGAATTCGTAACTGAATCACTCGCCTGCGGCTCGTGATTTACGAATTCCTCTCTTGTTCTACCAACATACTGCGTGGTTTATCAGCCTATAAACCATAGAAACTTGTGGTCTATTGCTTAAATAGCCCCTGAGGTGTAACATCTTCAGAAAATTACTCAGTTAAAAAATACTTTACTCTCTAGTCTACGCTACTGCACTCTTTCTTCCTCCTAACGAAGTAGAAAAAGCAAAAACCAAGGAAATAAACAGAGAGGTTAACTACAAAACACAAACGAAAAAATAATTGAGACGTCAACATACACATGGAGCGCCGGGCCGAGCTAAGATATTTGTCAAACCGACAAGCAAATAATAAATAAGCAAAAACAAAGGCTGTTTTCTTTGCGAAAATACAAGTGGTTCCAACGTCAAAGCAGGCCTTTTTCTAAAAAAATGAATTTAAGTTAATTTTGAAAATGATCATCTCGTTTTATTTTGGTTTTCAACGCTTCTTCAACGCTTCAAGTTGTTTCCTCTAATAATACAACCAAAAGTGATTGAAGAGTCTAGGTGGTTTCTTTTCTTTAACTAAGGGGTTTCTCTTCCGTTACAGTGACTGTACTTTGTTATCTTTCTCTGTTTTTAACAATGAAACACAATTCTCCCCCACCCCCTCCCGGTCGGACGTATAAGACCTTTTTACAGATACGGCGGCCATTTTGAATTCTATTGTTTCAAATAGCTATTATGGGATGCCAGGGGGCAAATTGATATGAACATCCCATAATGTCTTTTGAAACAATAGAAATAAAAATGCCATTGTCACATCTGCAAAAAAGTCTATGTTGGAAAACACTGCTCACACATTTCACCGACCATACTAAGCCTATTATTGTTCGCAGAACTAAGTATATCTAAGCCAGGCTTTGAAGTTAGTCACTTATTACTGTGTATTTCCTTTACGATTCGGAGTTCGGTTCACTGTGCTTTTTTATAACAAAAGTTTGATTATTTTAAGGCTAGTTTTTCTGACTGCAAACTTGTGATGCAGCATGGCTTTGTTCAGGCAACATGGCCGGTATTCTTGCAAAAAGACATCTGATTCTTTGCAGATCTGATCTTCCGTAGCAAACGTTAAGTCGCCCTTGCAAATGTTTATTCTAGTCATTTCGTAGTTTTAGTCAGAAAAAGAGGACAACAGTCGCACCGCAAATGCTAGGAAATTGCGAACAATGATGGCGTTTACTTGTTACGAAGAACAATACATGAACATAACCAGATGAAAATTTCAGTTTTGATAATAATCCCGAAGTTTCTCTTTAAATCGAACCGTCGTACGTTATCCATCGTTTGATAAAACTAAAATTTCATGTGTTTCACTCCACACTGACGCAGCAGCACCCCCAGAGATAAGTTGAGTGAAAAGGTGGGGGGGGGGGGGGGGAGGGAAAGACGTTTGTGACAGCATGCCGAACGTTCATTTCTAGACACGACTGGACCTTTTTAGCCACATTACCAGCGGTTTTTACTTATTTATTTATTATTTGTTAAGCTTTCTCTACAAGTAATCACAAAAACAAGATTTAAGAAGACATTAATTTGTAGAGGAGGAACATCCAAAAGGGTCAACGCACGATACTAGGGAGGCGCCCTATCGATAGACGAAGAAGAGGAATTTCGAATATTTCATCTAGCTATCCATGCGCTTTCTACGTGTTTAGCACTGTCACGTACTCGCATGCCTTTGTCCCTTTTTTAAGTTCAAATACCCTCGTTACAGTAACACGACTCACCACTAAAATAGATAATATTCATCGCTGATATTTTAACGATGTTTTAGTAAGTAACGTGGAGACCGCTCTTGAGGCTTACGAAACCGTCCGCTTTACAATCATTGCCCGCGCCAACAAAGCGTACATGTAGAAATCCGTTTTCCTTATTTTACTAGCGTGGCAATAACACGTATTGGCGGTTTTCAATTTTTGTTAATTAATAGAAACTTAAGGGTGGACTGCGGACTAAGTTTTTACCCGTTTTATATATGCGAGTCAGTGCAAAGCTGATTTGCTCAATGTCACATACCTTGTCAGTGATCATATGCCTGACGTTAACTTTAAGAAGTAATCGAAGAGTTCATCGGTTGCACCCAATTGCAAATAAGAATGATATCAGACTATTCCCGCTTACCTTATATTGTTGATGTAAGCAATGCCGGGCCTCTTGCAACATCAATACTGAACAACAAAGAAGTCAACTCTTGTCACCGGCATGCAAATATGACTACAGAACAGCAGGTGACATGATGAATTATTGAGACAGTGAAATATCAATTCTACTTGTCAAACCTTTACTCATCATTTCATTTTCACGGTGGATGGCTCATCGACGCCGTCCCTCCGAAGGAAACCAAACACAGTGGCGAACCATTTGCATTAACAATGTATTTTGGTAATCCCCGCAGGAGATCATGAAGTTCTGCGTTTCTTGACAAAATCGGGAAACGATAATTAACGTTCATTAACAGCCACCAGTTTTTTCTTCCCTGTGGTGCTGTCTTAAAAGGGTACCCAACAAGCAAATCAAGCCAACCTTTGAGAGACATTTCTAGCCTCCCTGTAATGTATAAAACCTCTCCAACGAGATGCTTTTATCACCAAGAAGAATAGGCCATTTCCGAGTTCATGTCTGCCTTCTCTTCAAAGCGAGTCTAGGTGCGAAGTTTTTCTTATGAAAATTAGTTTTCATTCATATGTAAAGTAGAACTAATTACCATCACAAAAACTTCGCACTTAGACTCGCTTTGAAGAGGCGGCAGACATGAACTCGGAAATTGCCTATTTGATCTGTTCGGATATCTTAGTTGAAAATTGAAGTGTCCGAAATTTTTTTTCCCTGCGAACCATTTTCTCATCTGAAATTGCTGGGTGACATAATGAAGCAAATTACTGAGCAGTTGAAAAGAAGCTTGAAAAAATCCAGGCTTGTCTCATTCAAGCCTGGATTTGTTTAGGCT
>OX421452.1:888904-901404 GCA_949126865.1 Montipora capitata | reverse complement strand
CAATCCATTTCAATCCTTTCCAATTTTGTCCATCCATGTCCCTTCTTGGCTTCCCTGTGTTTTGTTAGAGTTATTCTATAGTTTTGAACAGTTATTTTGATATTTTAGTTAATTCTATGACCATTAGATCAGTGCTGATATTGCCTAAAATTGCGTGACCTAGCCCCTTTAAACGCATACAGATCTTTAACTGTTGAGAAATGAATACTGAGAAATATAACTACTTCTGTACGATCTACATGTATCATTCTTCCTAACAGCCTTAGTCTTATTATACAGTCTTGCTAGTTTCCACGGCGGAACTCTCGGAATTTCGAAGAACCAAGATTAATTAATTCCGTTGGAAACATGCAACGTGCCTTCCTCTTCTCACCACCAGTCGTTTCGCCAGCGGTCGGTTCGCAGACATCTCGAGTCAGTTCACCAACGTCTTATTGACCGTAAAAGATTCCTCACTATTATGACTTTGGCTGTGGATCAAACTCCAGAATTAATGGCGGAAAAAACAAAAACGCTAAGTTAGCCTCATTCTTCTTCGACTCGTCCGGAAAATTTGCCGTAAGTCGCGGAAAACAGGTCAGTAAACTACGAAACTTTTTCAGTTTAAACTTCCCGAATAAACGAAAACTAATTCACGAAGGAAACGTACAATTTAAGAGCGAAAGTAGCTTAAGCTTACAAAAGTTTTTTTTACAATTTAAAAGCACTGACCGTATAATTTGTCGATGAAAAGTGAAATGATTACGATGCACAACGCGAATGAAAAACGTTAGACCATATTTGCAAACTTTCAACTACCGGCCACGATAGCAAGGTACTGTATTGAAGCAAGTCCACTTCCGGTTCCCCAAACCTCACTTTTTACCATAAAAAACGTCGGTAAAAAGCCGATGTGTGGACACTTCTCTGCACTCCATCGTACTCGAGTATACTCGCGCCAATCCTTTTCTTCTCTTCCGAACATCACACGATTATTCCTTTTGCTAACAGGATTCAACGCTCTTTCCCCCATCACGATACTCGTTCCTGCGCATGCGTGCATCCACTCGTAAAAAGCGCTTTTTTACAAAACTTCCCGGTTGCATCGGCGATTTGGGACAATGTAGATGATCGACAAAAACGTAAGATTCCAGGTTTTCACACGAAACGAGAATCGAAACGGGGCCACAAAGTTTTCGTGGCGACCGTAAAAGTAACACTTGAAAATGCGGAAGTCGAACTGTCCTGACCAACCTTTGTCCTCTTGTGATATTCTTTTCCCATCTCCAGGGCTTTTTCAAAGGTGACACTTCGTTGATCCACGTTTCGGGCAAACAGAACCTACAAAAATAAAAGGGAAAATATTCAGCCAATGAGTCATTTCCCTGTGCCGACGTATGATATAATCCGTACTAAAAATAAAGAAGTTTTTTACAAAGTTACATGTACTGTATTGCACAGTTCACTTCTCGAAGAACTACCCTTCCTTTGTAGCTGGAGTTAATTTATCTTCTACCTTATTATGCGAATCAATTCGAGCCTGTATCTGTCCATCAAGTATTAAATTTGACAGTTCATCTTCAAGTTTGGACACTGTTGTGTTGAACGCATGCGCCATCTTGTCCATGTCTGCTGACACGTAAGGACTGAAGTACTACAAAACAAAATAGGTTTCAAATTTTTAACGACAATGTCGAAAAAAGGAGTAAGCTTCCTACGTTGAGAAGGTAATATAAATTGGTAAACTACGAAGAGTCCGTCCGCCGCGCTCAATTTGTGGAGACGTGCAAGGATTGACACCGCAGAAAAAGGCCATCCTCGGAAACCAAAGGGCAGTTGGGTCGGAACGGGTCGGGACGGGACAGTCACGGGCAAAATCGGGACTTGCTTCGTCTCGTCCCGAATGACTGCCCTTGGGTCTCCGAGGATGAGAAGAAGAGAGAGAGAGTAGCCTGTTCCAGGCTCCCAGATAGTCGGGAAAACGAAAACAACAATGAGATGAAAATAACTTTACTGATGTTTCTATAAATCTCACCTGCACAAGAGCTCTATTTCTTATTTGACTGTATAAGATGTGAACGTGAGGTGATAAATGCATGTCCAACATGAAGTTGTCCTGAACAAGGATAAAACAAAGTTGGAACTTAATTCCAGTTGGCATAAACACTTTTAAAAATAACAATGACCTAGTAAAAGCCCAAAGCCTAACGCTAACAGTATTGATTTAACTACATACATGTTCAAAACATTGGAAAGACGACACTGCCGTGCTGCCAGGATCATTTTTGGTTTTCCATTGGACATGCCAACATGCAGCTGCCGTTTTAGCTACTGTAGACTGGAACACCTTGCATCAATATAAACTTTCTATAATTAAGCTTTTTTACAAAGGTTTCTATGGTACGCTTCTACACGCTTTAGGTGAACAGTTGATAACCCATAGCAACAAATCTGTTTTAAAAATGAAGCATGGGTTGAGATAGGCTCGATTACCAGCCGCTGTTTCGGGAAATAAGCCAGCGCTCACTCCCGAAATCTCGGCTGGACGCGTGAGGTGAGCCATTGTTAACCTCCGCCAATCAGAAACTCGCCTGCACAAATCCGTCTGGCATAAATTATATGTTTTGGCTGCGAAAGTATTCTTTGACCCGGCCTATTCGAGGTTTACAGTGCTTTCAGATAGGAAACATCCAAGATTGCGACAACGAAAAGTGTTCGAGAAGCTGGAGAATGGGAATTGTGTCGTTTTCTACCGCCTGAGTTTCGCAAACTTCACTGATTTTTCAGTTGGCGCCAAGGTCAAAATACGGTTTTCAAATCCATTGCTATTGCAATTTTCTCCTCATACTTCGCTAATGTAAGAGCAAGTAAAATTCCTCAAGATCAATTGAAAGTACTGCTGAGTTTATTGCTGGCAAAACGAGGGGGCCGATGAGGTCGACTGAGAGCTAAAGCAGCCGAAGATTTCGTTGATGATTCGCCGGTTGAATTCAAACTCACATCGATCATTTAACCACAAACTCAAGCTCGTATCATCCGGAAACTTCGCACAGACGTTTTAAGCATTGTTAAGTAATTTCTGTTTTCTTAAAATCAGTGTTTTTGGGATGTCTAATGCTATTTCCCCGCAACTATTAACTTCGCATAAATTATATTTTGAATTTACGTCACAGACACAATCTATCACTCACGCGTCCAGCCGTCTCTTCTCGGGGAGGATACCCGAACTCGAGTGAGCGGCGGAAATCGAGCCTAGGGTTGAGAGCTCCGAGTTTTAGCGTCAAAATACGTTCAAACTTCCATTGCCTATAGAGGGGCTGTCCTCTGGAACGCCATAGGTCGTTCAAAAGGTTCTATTTTAGATTGCACGGACATTAAAACTCTTTTGAAAAACGTCGTTAAATGTTATGCTTTTAACGATTTTAATTTCAACGTTTTAGCTCTGCAAATAATCAACAACAGATCTGAGAATTTTATATGGGTAGGTATGTTCAATTGTGTTCTTAAATTTTAAAAAATTATGTCTATTTCATTATGAATGACTATTTTTTTTTATTCCCTTGAATGTAGTTTTAATATGTTCTTAGAAATACATTCATATCTAATGATATCATTACAATTTTTTTAAAATACATATTTTATTATGAATGGTTTTATTTTATTCTCTTGAATGTAGTTTTAATATTTTTTGTAGAAATACATGCATATGTCATTTTTTTATACCTTCATTTCATCCAGAAGTTTGAGGCATGCAGCATATTGTGACTCATGAAACTTGTATAGCACATCTCTCAACTGTGGTTCTAATTCCAAAAACAGCTTAAACGAACTGCAACAGCATGAAACAAACAAGGTTATAATAGAGCACACCACTGCCTCAATCATGTCGCAATATCCTGAAACATTGACTTGACAAACCTGCTCGATAAAACTTTTTTCTGAAGTTCCTGTCTTTCAAATGATGCAAGAGCACACAAACCTCCATAAACAGCCACATTGTTGGGTGAAATTATCTGTGTAATGCAAATCAAACACAGAAAAGAATTACAGTGTGACTACTAGCCATTTTCGTACAAGAATAAGGCTACTGCATCCTGGCATAATTCTTACCTCAGGACATTCGCAGTTGTCAAACGAGGCTTGCAAGAAATTCTTGGCAGCTGATTTGTATTTTCTGGCAGCAAGCTCTGCAAGACCTACAAACAATAAATTCTACATAAAAAATAGAAACCAAACCCCGGAAAGATAAAGTACAAAGAAGAGTTCACTGTTACATATGATGATATTATCCTAACGTTTTGTTCATATACAGTGTAATCATTAGAAAAATCACATCGATCACAGTTACTGTAGTACAGGTAGATGTACATGTACAGACTGTGTACATGTTACATACACATTTTTCCAAAATGACTTCCATTTAAATATTGTTTTGTTTTTATTCAAATTAGCCCTTGATGCCTCATTCCTAAGCTTAAAATTCAAAAGAATATTTTGCCTTGAACAAGGCATCAGGTCTAATTTGAATTTAAAACAAAAGAATATCTAAATGGCAGCCATTTTGGAAAAAAGGTGTATACAGCGCAAGGACCAAACCCCAGTTGAGTGTACTGCTTATTAAAATGCACACACAAGAATGAGGCAATGTTAATTAGAATACCTATTGTAATACAGTTACAGTCTGTACCTGCAGCACATTTAAGCCTTGTCAGGGTAACCAAGTTAGGGCGACGATCTTTCTGCTGTTGTACAAAAGAAATGACCATTGTTGCTGAATGTGATAAATTTGCATTCAAATGCAAAATTGTCAGATAATATGTACAGACCATCTCATGACTTCAAAATAATACAATTTGGGATAAATAAACACAACTAATTTTTTTTAAAGACCCACAAAATTGGTGGGTACAATTTGTAGCCCTTGAAAATTCAACAGTACTCATTCATTCCAAATTGCATGGAAAAGTCAAGTGATTTTTTATTAATAGACATAAAAAAAGATTCATGATGGCAAGCTATCAATAATTATGTAGAAGCAACATGTGCATATCATGAATTGATTACAAATCACACATCCAATTTTTTTCCCATAAAAGGTCTTGCATTTGATTGGCTGTGTGTGAGTTTGTTTAATCACTGACTGATCAAAATTCATGTTTTGGTTTGCTTTTTTAACCATGTTTTGTGCTGAATTTTGGAATAAGGTGTACCCTATACTCTATCTGTATTGACTTCCGGGGGTCATGCCTTTGTTGAATGTTTTTGAAGCCGTTCAAAAACTATAATCATTATCACTCTCTCATTATGTAGCAAGTCCTTACCTCTGCCAGTTCAGATGTATTTTCAGCCTTGTTAACATAATTCAACACATGCGACCAGTTACCCAAATGAATGCTGACCTATTAATAATAAACAACATCTTTAAAAACTGATGCGGAAACCATACATGACTGTATAATAATTATAATAACTACTTAATGACCGACAGTGAGGTCGTTACAGCAAAATCTCAAACTGAGGCCTTGCCATATTGACCGAGCGTCAGCGTGATCAATACAGCTAGGACGAGGTTTGAGATTTTTGCTGTAACGACCGAACGGTCAAGGTTATGAAGTTGTTTAGTATATGGCTAACAGAACGGTTCTAAAGAAGAAAAACTAATTTGCACTTAGCTGCTCCTAGCCAATCAGAGTGTGAGTTATATCAGCCAGAAACACTGGCCATATAATAATAATTATTAATACATGTACATAGTGATACAGTGACAGTGCCATTATTGCACACACCTACCTTAATCACGTTGACACACATGTTCACAACCTGTTTGGCACTCACACAGTAATCTCTTGCCCTAGAGTAGCACTTTAAGGCATTACTGAAAGTTGGCAAAAGAAAAAAATTCAAACTATCATTAATTAATATTAAAATAAAATTTAACACTTGATTGACTACTAATCTTTGAACCTTTTCAGGGTCAGTGAAACAAATAGGACAGTACAGACTTAAAGTAAAATGTCCCACTTGGCCCTTCTATTACCGTAAGCAACACAACTATACTAAAGGAATCAAACCCCATATTATATTTAGAACAACGTAAACTTGTGGTCATCATGGGACTTTCAAAAATGATTATAATTTCCAGTTTTAAAATCCTACAAGTATATAAACTACATGTACAAAATAAATTGAGCCCTGTCATCCAAGAAAATGAACATTATCATCACGTTTTGGCACAGTTTACTCCATTCAATTATTTCTTGCACTTGTAGAACCATTTTCTTTGGCCAACTGGGCTGCCTTTTACTGATGAGTACACAGTACATGACCAAGAAACTTAAAATGGCAATGGAAAAAATCTACAATTTACGGTTTTAACCTGTTCCATCCTAAGTGTGATACTTGGAAATTTAATTCACGTCACTCTCACTGTCTTATGCCAGGCCATTTCATTCATGAATGGGCACCAGTTCAGGGGTGAAATGGTTACAAAAATAATGCAGGATATACATGTGGTTTGAGTGAGGCTCCTGGACCAGCACTTGACTAAGTAGCCTGACTTCTGGCTGTTATACACAATTATTGTGGTCTCATTTACACAGAAGCCCTTCAAGCTAATCCTGCCAAGCTGACCACATGCTGGTAAAGTCAGACCACAACACCAGGAACTCCGTGCCCTACTCTTTTCGAAAAGTGTGTGGGTTCTTTAACATCCCACAGAGTTAATGAACAAGGGCTGTGAGACAGGACCTCCGACTTATCATCCTTATCCAAAAAGACTAGAAAGTCTAACCATTTGCAGATGTACTGTAGTTACAAAGGCAGTACTTTCTCCTCAGTTATTTAAAGGCTATCAGTGTTGGTCCAGCTGGAGTTCGAACCTGTGACCTCCCTTACGGATTGATTGGTTTTAGGGTTAAACTAACCCTAACCCTAACCCTAACATTATGAACAACAACAACAAACATTTATTTATTTTACCAAAATTGGATCACATTGAATTTGGTGAAGTGAAGAGTAAGTAATACAAAGGTAGCATCAAACACACGAGAGGTTAGGGCTAACCCTAACCTCTTGATAAATCAAAACTTAATTTCATTTAGACAAAAATTAATACTAATATTTTTGGTAAAAGAAAAAAAAGGCTAAAAACTGCATTAGTTACTCACTTAAGGTCACCACACTCAAAGTAGTGGTCCCCCAGATCATCATGTCCACGTCTGTCAAGTGTACAAGCAAAAATGGCAGCAAAGCATGATTCACATTGCCAAATCTAAGTGCTGTTGTACAGTTGTTTCATTAAAGATGTATATACTGAGCATAGCATAAGAACACAAGCTAACACAATGCACATACAGTTCTGTGTAATTAAAAAGTACCCTTGCATTCATGTACACTGCAGTGGAGATTCCATTAACCTGTGCTTGGATGCATGCTCAATAAACTGAGAAATCTCTCAGAAGAATCAACACAGGTTACATCTAGGCAAGTATACATCATTCTGCATCTATTGCTGGTTTTGATGTATTTTTGAAAATGGCATTTGAGCATTTTATAACTTCTTGTAATTACAATATCCATGAAGATAATTTTTAAGGGTACTTTTATCATGCTTAATACATGTATGTAATGTACAATTTCATGAACATGAAATATAGGTTCTCTTCTAACTAAAGTAATCTTCTATTTAGTTCCCAAACCTGATGCTTTCCTTTATAGAATTACTCTTGTAGTTTTTCAGATCTGTATCAAGCTTTTCAAGCTGTACGGGAAAAATGAGATGCAAAACACATTACAGATGCAGTTTGAACTAAAGACAACCTGTCACCAAAAGTAACTTGATACTATCATACAATGATACCCTTTCAGTGTACTGGAAATTACACAAAATCGTTTATAGGTAGAGGAAACATAATGTTTTCTTTTTTTTGTGAAAGAAGTGACATGTTTTCTCTGAAGCATATATGCACCTGATGTTACTGTACGTTTGCAGGATACCGTTGCTAACAGTACTTTGTACTGAAGGTTATCCTGGGTAAATATTCCATTCATTATTATTTATTATTATAGTAATCTGCTTCTCCTGTACTGTAAAGTTGAGTGCTTCTAGAAAATCAGTCTAAATTAACTAAAACTCTACAGCATAATTAAGACATATTGGTCTTTTTCCTTCTAAAAGTGGGCAATAAATTTTATGTTTTGAAAGATTTCAAGGCATCTCTCTATCAGAAAAGAAATTGATTTTCATCTCATGTAATTAAGGCTGACCCTCTTCTGCCATATCTGAAATTTAATTAAAGGTGAGTGTAATTTCTTCGTTACTTCAAGTCAGCCACTGTGGATTTCTTAATTTTTATTTCTTGTTAATTTTAGAGGGGGGGGGTCAGTAAGGGGGTCAGTGAGGGGGTCAGTGGGGGTCAGCAGGGGGTCACCTGACTGGGGGTCAGTGTTTAGTATTAGTATGAGGTTGTACAATATGCGAGCCAACAAGCCATGCAAGCCAACATGAGAGTCAACATGCGAGACATGCAATTACTGAAAGCTAACTGTTTTAAAATGGGTGCTTGGACTTAATTACTGTTTATCAGCGCTATTTGAAACGAGTGCTTAGACTTAAATGCAAGAATTGCATGACTGGCAGTTTGCCAAGACCCTTTTGTACTAGTTCCATGCAGACAGCATTGGACGAAGTTATTGAGAATTTTAAGTACCTTGAGGGCTGCCTTTTTACTTGTGGTTTCCATCCAATTGGTATCAATAAGGGGTGGTTCCACTTCACTGTGAATGCTAACAATACAAATGGTTTCATGAAAAAAAAAAAAGTTTTAAAAACCAGAGAGAAAAAGCAATTCAAATCATTGTTGACTTGGCATGAATGTTATGTGGCTGTCATGACTGCTCATGGTCCTTCTACCCTGCTACATGTACATAACCTGGCTACTTTTAATAATCGTTGGATATTGTCCTTCAGTAGCATTTTAAATGGATTGGATTCTAAACTGTTTCACTGGCTACTTTTAATTACCGGTAATAACTACTTTACATGTACAAAGTACTCTACAGACCATTTTCACTTATGTGCTACCCTTATTGACTTTATAAAACAATTCTCTGAAAATTGATTAGATACACACACTTGAGCTGCTATTTCATCATTCAGGTACACCAATGTGAGGCTGCCATGACATCATGAGAAAATGATCTCCACAATCAAGCAAGAATGATATTACCATTTGAAATTTTATTTTATCTTTTTCCTTTTACTTAACAATAATTATGTGGCAAAGTTATCTCAAAGAAACTAACCAGGCTTCAGCCATTCTTTTCACAATCTCTTGGTATAACTGGACATTAAATGTCTGCTTTACATAACTCAAAGCTATCCTGAGAAAGAAATGTTACAGTTTGCTTCCTACAAACAACAAAATTTCATTGCTGTGAATAGTAAATAATTATGTAATTTTGTGTGTGCAATGATGGGTCACAAAATCTCAGGTTACATGTAGTTAATAAAGTTTAATACTGTTTGTACCACTTGTTTACCTCAAGGCATCAATTTCTAATGATGGACAGTGCCGTGCAACAAACAACAACCTGTTAAGCTTTGTTAGACCCGTGTAATTAGAGGCATAGACATCAAGATCCTGTGAAGGAAAGAAATAATTATTTCAGTCAAAACTAACTTTAACCACAAAGCTCACCAAGTACCTGAACCAACCAAAGAAAAATTAGAAACAAAAAAACAATAGTACAAATGATGCAACACTTGGGTCATTCCATTTCTCTCCACCCACCAGAGGTTGTGAGCCACCAAAATTCCAAAAAATAGTGGGTATTTCATCCATCCTTAGTGGGGTTAGAATGGAATGACTCCAATATTTAAGAGTTTTCACATTTGTCCTGTCTTCTAATAAAAACCAAGTAATGAGGGAATCAGAGCGGGAAAATAAATACTATTTTAACCATATGTTTCTTTTTTTTCAAATAATTAACAATTATTATTGGACAAGGTTGAGCAAAAAATAATGATCAAGTCAGTGGCAAGCAGATCAGATCGGTGTTGACAAATAATTTATCTGTGAGACACTGAAAAATCACGATATTTTGCAAAAATCAAGTTCAATGATAACTATTGTTTTATCATTCAATGACTGACTTTGTTTTTTGAAATTTCCAACAATTAAATCACTCTCTGAAAGCTCAGGAAAGCGAACTGCAATGTTCACACAAGAGTGTGGTTTCAATTATGCATGAGCAGAATATTATTTGCAGCAAGACAGAGATGGACCATGGAATACGCATGAGCTGACCATTATTTATAGGCAGTCATTTGCCAATCTCGTCCCCAGAGTCTGTTTTCCTTTTGGTCAGCACAAGAGCACGGATTCTGGCCACCTCCAATTTATGCGCAGTCATAGTGAAGGTCCATTTTTGTATTAAACTGTTGACAACCCCTGTTGTTTCAAATTTCAGAGCATGTGTAGACAAGTGGGAAGTCCACGATTTGCGGACTTCCTGCTTTGCAAGTAGCCCGAGGCCGCGTTCTTACATACATACACGTACATACATGTACATACATACATGTACATACATACATACGTAGTTTATTCAAGATGCAAAAGCCTAAGTTACAAAAGACGTCTTGAAAGGGAAGTAAAGAGGTCATCCCTATGTTAATACTCTTGGTGCTGACCAAAAGAAAAGCATACTCTGGGAACGATATTGGTTATTTGCAGGGTTGGTACATTTCGCTGACCCTAAAAATACTATTTTGAATGAGTACTGTTGATCTATGTGTAAGCAGCATCTCAAATAGTGCTTACTTAAGCCTCAACACCCATTTTAAACAGCATTGGGCTAAACTTCAGAATACCCGGCCACTTATTTGCATTTCATTGAATAAGAATAGACTCTATTGTATTAAGTCTCGTTCTTCAAAAGATGCCGCATAGGGGAAACAATAGTGGTTAGGTATGGCCGGGTATTCTGAAGTTGCTCCCAGGATTGTTCAACAGTATTTAAGTCTAAGCACCCATTTTAAAAAGGTTAGCTTACATGAAGTAATCGGCCACCACAACACTAATCGAAAGCTAACCTTTTTAAAATGGGTGGTTAGACTTAAATACTGTTGAACAATAATGTTTAAAATGGGTGTTGAGGCTTAAGTAAGCACTATTTGAGATGCTGCTTACACATGGATCAACAGTACTCATTCGAAATAGTATTTTTAGGGTAGTCCATTTGGGTAGTCCATGCGAAATGTACCGACCCTTATTTGCAGGTCACTTGGTGGGCTCTCGGCCAAGGAAAAGGAAGAGAAAAATGCATCGAATGATGATCTAAATTAAATAAAACAGACCACTTATTTGTCCAACAGAAACTGGGTTAGGCTAGTATGATAACGTTATTAAATTTTGCTAACCAAAGTTGAGGACTCGATGGTGAAGTTGTCTTCATTTGAAGCGTGGTTACTCTCAGGTGATATATCAACCTGCATTGGTTCTGCTGGGTTCTACAAAAAACAGAAAGGGTATTCCTGTAGAGTTAAAGTTTCGGAAAGCACAGCTTGCATAATATGCATAATTTTTCATGACCACTGAGACCGCCACGGAGTGTTTCCTTAACGCTCTTCATCATGAGTAAAGAAAGAAGAAACACCAGGACAGAATTAAAGTATATCAACGTACCTCCTGAGGTCGGCCTAGTCTCATGGGTAATGGCATTTTCTTTGAGAGAAATATTTCCCTGTTTGAACTACAGCATTTCCTCGCACCGAAAGCTTACACGAAGTACTTCTCCACCGACAGAGCACGTTATTTTCGGCATCCACTACGACGTTGTATAAGCAAACGTGAAACGTCTCATGCTGGGTCAATGATGGCTCAGGACGATTTGTGCAGGCTTACATCACATACAACCCTCTTCAAAATTTGTCAAAGCGGCCTGTCAAAACAAGAGGCAACGGGTAGACTACACTTTGTTCGAAGGATTTTTATTCGCCTTTACAGTATTTCAGCGGGTTTTTTAAGTTACAATATCTTAGTGAATATCCAGTTTCAATTCCCTAGTCCGAAGTCCCGGTCAATATTCCACAGTGAGTCAAGGTTTTAAGTGCTATCGTGGATATTTGTTTACATTTAAAACTGCTGTTTACGGCATTGATTCCAATTAAAACCAGAAAACAGATGCTTTGCAAGTCTCTAAGATGATAATTAAAAATATTTAATACTTTTTCTTAAGAATACTGGAGAATTATAAAACTACGATGTTTGTCACAGACTCATACGATAACCGGATACGTGCAACGAAAACACAAAAACTCGTTTCCGGTCGCGCACACAATTCTTCAATACATATTTCCCCCATTACCGGTCACGTAGTCTTCCGTGGGTTAGTGGTCATCACAATTGTCTCTGAAGAAAGAGATACAGAGTTCGAATTCCAGTTAGACCGCCTTTTACTAGTCTCCTATGCAGCCTTTTTTGTGTGGTCACGCAACGCTCCTCCCCTCACGCGTTGCATGA
>OX421452.1:861404-883904 GCA_949126865.1 Montipora capitata | reverse complement strand
GCAACTAGTATCCCAAGACAAAACAAATGATTTTTTTTTTGTTCATATTTTAGCTCACTATAAGACTGCAGGGTTTTCTTTAAGGTTTTAAGTAGCCGGAGTTTTTTGCAAAGTAGACAGTTGTGGGTCCGGAGGACCCACAAGATGGGCTTTAGCCCATCGCTTCAAGGGGGGTCCGGGGGCATGCTCTCCCGGAAAATTTTTTAAAACTGAATGCCGGAAAATGCATTTCCGGGCATCTTGGGCCATGAAACTCAGACATAGAGGGATGAATCAAGCTGCAATTATACTATGAAAACCATGTTACTCAAAGAAAGACGAAGCTACATTTCAATAATACAACCCTATAAACAAAAAGTGGAGTGATATTTTTTGTATCTTTTTGGTGGTTTTGCTGGAGCTAACAAGCCTGGCAAATATTGCCACTTGACAACTTGTAAACATGGCACATACTTGAAGGACTAGACCAGCAAAGGCTTCTAATTGGTTGTTAAATAAAGAAGCTGATTGCAGGATACTAATTGGCCAATGGCGTAAAGGATGTTTCGATCCTGTTGAGGTGTGTAGATGACACACATTCGTTCCATTGTGTAATTAGCGGGAAAATATGCTTGCGGAACTTGCTTGTAGTAATTTCGAAAATTGAAAATCACTCCAGCGGTTTAAGAGTGATGTATTTTTTTTCCGAAGAGTTTAGGAGTTCTGGAAAGCAGTGAGAGTTGATCAAGAGTGACGTTGGATAAAGATCCGCCGTCATGTTGAAGCGTAGAGATGCCCTCGAGAGGACGAGCACTTACGCGGGCAAGTAGGATTTAACTCCGAGGAGCGTTACGTTTTTAAATAAAGTCTACGAGTCCTCAGCTTCTACGTTCGCTATAAATGATCAACTGAAAGGTTCGAAGTGAAAACGAAGGAGCGGTTAGTGAATGATCAGGGGCTAGTTTTGTTTCCTCAGTTGAGTTGTGGTAAGAGATGCGTGAACGCAGGCTGAGCGTGTTGCTAGCAGAACATCATATGTAAATTTCCTTCTGGTTTGAGAGCAAACCTTTTGAAAGTGCTTCTTTGTTTACAAGTTTTTTATGATTACGGCGCGATTAAAGGAAGTTTTGCGCGGACTAAAACGTCCTTGAGTGATTTTTCCTTCCTGTAAGATACAATCGGTGGCTGTTTAAAGATATCGAAATCCAATATGGCGGACAACAAATCATATTGTTCCTACTTTCTCGCCACCGCAGCCAGATTTTTTCAAAACGAAAGTCTCAAGCATAACGTTTTTAAACTGCCCTTGAGTAAGAAGTCTTTTGTGTGTTTTCAGAAAAGATAGGCACTGCAAATTTTTATTTTTATTGAGCCCAAGTAGTTTAGACCTCATAAACATCATCTCCTCTACATGTCTTGACTCTTCAAACAATGAAAGTAGCCGGCGAAACCTGACAGAGAAGCCGGCGAACTTCGCCGGCTGCCGGCTCTTATATACAACCCTGAAGACTATGATGAGGAAAAGACTCCCTTATGAACAGCAAGCTGAACTTAACAGATAAGAATACTGAAATAGTTAAATTATCAGTTGGATTAATTGATTTAAATTTCTGAATTCTTAAATTTTAGTTATATGGTACTAATTTTCTACTGTGTTGTCTTATTTTTGTCTTGTCATATATTTCACTGAAAAACCCCATGGGGACGTGAAATAAACGTATGTATAGGTCTTGCATAATTATTGCCAAAGTTAAAACAGTATGAGCAAACTCTACCTTCTTCCAGTTGGCTGGAGATCCAATTACATAAAACTTAAAGTAATACAGAATTATTGAATTGGGTATGGCAAAATCATCACTGCTGTTTCAAAAACTGCTGCAAGTTAATTTCTTAAAAAGGAGAGACTGTACACACTCACCAAACATTAAGAGCCACAGAATCTTTCTGTGCTCTCCAAGGCCGTGATGAGTAGATTGCCTCCCCATTTATCTTCAGCCACTTGCCCATTTCAAGAAGTCGCTCTTGGAATACTGGGACTATGATGCCTTCCTTGGTTGGCCCAATATTGAGAAGCAAGTTTCCACCACAACTAAACATCAAGAAAACCACAAGTAGCTGGGTATAAGAAAAATGCTGCAAAAATTCGTCTACTGCCAAATGTACCTCTGCCTCGTGCATGGGTGGGTTGCTAATATAAGCCACAAGGGGTCTTATAGCCTGATCTTATCTTTGTGTGTCAATAGTTTGAAACAATAAAATTATTTTTATTTTACAAAGAAAAATACATAACTGTACAACACTTGTCTATCACACAGCATCCCCTTGCAGTATTACACCTGAGCAAGGGAAGAGCTATCTCCACAGAAACAACATGGTGGTAGAGCAAGACCTTCAACAACTGACCCAGAGAATCCGGCACCCTTGTCACAATACCCCACCCTCCCAGGGGCGGAGGGGGGTGGATTGGGTGGATTTCGACCCCCATTTTAGAGTAAAAATAAAAAAAATGCTATTAAAAGTGAAATAGAAACGAATCTGTTTCCATCTCTTTGTTAAAAGTCACATGAAATAATATATAGCAAGAAAAGTTCATTCGCAATGAAATCGATGTGTGGTTTTTGCGCATGTACATGTACCAGAAAGTATTGAATCTTTCTGAGCTTGTACAATCTACCGAAGAACGTCCATGTGTGTGCAGTGGGCAGCGGAACCGGAAAGTCAGTCGCAGATTACTGGAAGCAGGCGGTGGCAATACCTTTCCTGGACGTCATCTGCTCAGAACTGGAATGCCGATTCAGCAAGGAAAAGCAGGCACACTACGAGCTTTGTGCTCTCATTCCTACAGTAATCGGCGTTACCAAGTCATCTGAGAGAACAGCAGAACTTGCGAAGGTACTGCAAGGGAAGTGGTAACACTTGCTGCCGATCTCATCAGCCTTTGAAAGTGAAATCTGCCGTTGGAAAAGTTATTGTGAGCAGCAGGTGTTAGACAATGTCTCTGTAGGATGCCTTTTGTCAAAACATGCTGATAACTTGTTTTTCCCTAATGTCCGGGAGCTGCTCAAGATTCTAGCTATACTGCCAATAGGCAGCATGGAAGCGGAGCGATCATTCTCCTGTGTAAGAAGGGTACATACCGTATTTACCCGTGTATAAGTCGACCTTTTATGGCCTCAAAAGAAGCTCCAAAAATCGCCCTCAACTTATACACGGGTCAAAGATTTTGAGCCAAGTTCCAGCTAAGTAAGTTATTCAAAATTAACATAATAATATTGTCTTGGGCATAACGAACGCAGTGGACAAAGCCAACAAAAGACTTCAAAATGAATGTAAGCAATTCCAGTTGAAATGAAAAAGGATTTGTCCAAATCTAAATGTTGAAGATACTCACAACCACAAATAAGAAACAGACACTGGAAATTTTCGTTTTCCAAAGGCGGAAAGCTCTAAAAGGCATTTCTGTTTCTTCAAACAAACGCAATCGTTCAACGGCTTAGTACCCTGGCGCAATACCTCGTGTTTGCGTGCAAGCAGTGTCACTCGTGTTGCGTGAAAATGCTGGTTGGTAATGATTGTTTTTTATTCTTTATACAAACCTGGCTGATTAAATGCTTTTGCAAACTTCGTATTGTTTGGTTTAAGAGTTTTGTTTTGTTTGTCATGTGAGAAATTATAAGTCGAGGACCAATTAAACCTTGCACATTTTTGCATCGTTCGCAAGTTATTTTCAAAGATTGACTCCTGCTTCTGTGATGTTGTGATTATCCTCTAAAGCCCTTTATCGTTGAACAACGAAACAGGTTAGTTTGAGGTTTACATGTTCGATTTTCAGAGAACTTTTTCGAAACTCAAGGACAAAATGCCCGCATATACAACAACTGTTGAACCACAAAACTATTAAGCGCTTGAGGCCCTGATTTTTTTGTGTATCCACATTTCCAGAAATCGAAGAATACAAGATTAGTGTCCCAGTAACATTGAACAAAGAAATTAAGAAATTGCTTTTTTTGCCATCAAAAATGGGGGGTCGACTTATACACGGGTAAATATGGTACGTGACTTAGGAGCACAATGACTACCGAAAGGCTTTCACACTTAGCTGTGAATGCGATGTATTGCCACAGTGTTCGCATCCATCGCAATCAGGTGTGCGACAAGTAAATGGCAATGCATCCAAGATGAATGATGTCAGCTTCCCTACTCAGTCAATAATCAGGTTGTAAGTATGGTATTCTTAGTTTATTGAATTTGGAGGAAACATCATCTAACAAGACACACCAATTGTGAAGTTGTTTCGTCGTTCCAATTGAGTTCAAAATCTTGCGGTTCCGGCCATGTGACTACGGTAACAGTAAATACACCAATGCTGCCTCTTTAGGGACGGACCATCGGGTATTTTAGGGGGATGGGTTGGATTCAGCTTTTTGGTCTTGTGCAACTTTTTTCCTGGAGTAGCATGTGAGCTAGCTTTTTTCGTGAGCCATGGCTTTGCATGATTTTTTTTTATATTTTCCCCATTCAGCTTGACAGCTGGCATTGAGGGGGATTTCTGCATGCCCCCTCCCCTAGAATATCTAATGGTCCGTTCCTTGTCCACCCCCCTTTTTAAAATCCTGTATCCGCCCCGGCCTCCAAAGCCACAATAAAAATTTCTTTCCTTTTCTCACCTCACTGCCTGAGCAAGAAGGGTAACAAGTTCATTAGTGGTTTGGATGTCTTCAATATTGGCATTTCTCCTGTATCCCCAAGAATGCTTGTCAACAGTTGTAGCATCTTCCCATTTCTTTTTCTGTAACACCTCTGCAGGCAAGTTATTTGAATGGATTTAATATTACAAGACTATTATTGCACCTTTCACAAAGATGACTGTGAAATCTTAAGTTCAACTTCCAACAAATATTTTCCCTTGTTGTACCCTGACCAAACATGTCTGCTGCGACAATAATCATGGCAAATGTTCATGTAATAAACAGAAAGTGACAAATTGGATCAAACTCAACCAATCACAAGACTGGATTTGACCCATTATAACCCTGAAATTTTTTTTCTGTACTCAGAGTGCAATTAAAAACTTAAAAGTGTGATATTTTGTTCGGATCCACCAAACTTTGCCAGCCACAATGCAAATTTGAATGTTAAGAAGGGTTATATAATGGTCCCCAGAGAGCTAAGATGGTGTCATAGATGCTGGCTAATTCGAAGCCATTGTCTCTGTTCAAAGAGGGCCTACATAATCGTATCTCAACTGCCTCCCAGATGTGGCATTTGAATGTGTTCTTTCTGTGGCAAAATT
This sequence comes from Montipora capitata, assembly GCA_949126865.1. NCBI lineage: Eukaryota > Metazoa > Cnidaria > Anthozoa > Scleractinia > Acroporidae > Montipora > Montipora capitata. Next base: position 878,632 of record OX421452.1, on the reverse strand, counting down.
TGCATTGTGGCAGACGAAGTTTGGTGGATCCGAAAGAAATATCCCACTTGTAAGTTTTTAATTGCGCTCTGAGTACAAAAAAAAAAATTCATATTTTATTTTAAAATCATGATTCCAGAGCAGGAAAACAATATTTTTGATTCCATTATAAACCTATTTTGCAACAGGGATTCACAAACGTGACAAATGAAACTGCTGATTTCTTGCACCTTTCATTGTGTTGAAGCTGCCTGAATTTGTCATATGAAAGACAATAATTTGCTTGTCCAGATAAGTGAGAGGATCACTTCAATCCTTCAAACAAGGGTTCGAAATTGCGCCTTCCTTGGTCGCCAATGCGACTAACAATTGAGTACTGGTGACCAGAATTTCACAACTGGTCGCCAGTGGGCATCCTGCTATTAAGTTCAGAGCCGCTTGCCAACAGGTGTCTTACTTTTTATACTGCCGATGTTTTTTATGTTTTCCTGTTAACTACCTCCATAACGTCGAAAGCTGCCACATTCTCTTGTGATCACTCATAAAATACATATTGCGGGCAATATAGTATAAAAGAGATTCAAGGGACTGGTGCCAGGAACGTAGCATGGTAACAACATGGCGGCTTGTGTGCAACAGAATGCGACCGTGGCTAAGATTTTCAACAAACTAAGGGGCAGATGGATTTCTTTATTACTTTCGAGGTCAGAGATATTTTCTCTCCAAAATGTCAGCTTTCGAAAGCGAAAAATAATGCTTTACACATAGTTTACACAAGACTGCATGGTTGTTGCTTTCTGGTATCCATAAAAAAGTTCAAAACATGTATTTTCAGGCGAAAATTTTTGGCGACCACAATTTGCCATCTGGCGACTGAAAATTTTTATCTAGTCATCTGTTGGCACCCATATAAAAAAGTTAATTTTGGACCCTGCAAACAATCATTTCTTTTTTATGAATTAATAAGCATAAAGCCCTAAACAGTATCATTTTGAAACATTGAAATTTAAGTACATCCTATTCATGTAAAACACACTTAACTTTGTCACCAAGTCATGCACCATGATGCATATTTCTTTTAGTGCTACATTATATCAATTCCCTCAGGGGTCAATAGTGACCGACCAGTCTACCGCTGGAAATGCTGAAAAAAAGACTTAAAATGTCGTGTCTTAGAGAGTATTGATTTTTTTTACCCAAACTACCAGTAACGCAATTTGTCAGTGCAAGTGAAAGCAGGCTGTAAGAGTTAATAAGAGAGAGAGATTCAAAGAAGACAAAGGATGGCACAAACTGTTACAAGGTGTTTTGGTTATGTTATTTAACAATTAGACCTGTGGCCCGCAAGGGCTATTAGGCGAAGCCGAATAGACTATTGACCAGTGGCCCTTAAAGACAAATTATTGTTTTAGTATCACCCAACTAGTCGGACAGAAAAGGCAATAATAAAGTTAGCAAATGCAAGTTAAAGAAATATTTATTTGGGAATAAAACGAAAGAAAGTGTCACGCTTTTCACTACTCAAGGATTATTAATAATAGTCCCTAATCAAAATGAAGGATTTGCATTAGTCCACTAGTTGGGTGATACTAATATGGCATTATCACAAGGGCATAACGCTTCAACCAAACTTACTTGGATTGAAGCGATCTGGAACAGTCAATACACCTCCATGATGCTGACGAGAGTCATTTCCCCATCGGTCATTAACAACCACTGTGTCCTTAACAGGGCTGTCAAATTACAAATAAAATAATATTGATAACCGCATGCACATGGTTCATTTGAACAACAATACAATTAACTACATGCAACGAGAGAGCTGTACAGTAATTTCACTGAAGATCGGTAGCACTGTACATCTTCTTTTCTTTGCTTATTTAATGAGGACATAGCTTTTGAGTGAATGTAGAGGTTGTTAACCCACTGACTTCTGAACCGTGCCCCATTGACGAGTAAAATCGTCTGGCGTTGGACGGAGTAAAATCTCTTATATCTCACACTCAGGAGTCAATGGATTAATAACAAGACAATAAAATTATTCACAAAAAAAAAAATCTCATCTGGTGCCAGCACTGTGACAATAAAAGCTGCTACATACTGTTTAACCCTTTGACGCCCAAACTGGCCTAAACCAGCCAGACTTAGTATTTTACTAGTCTAAGAGCTGTCTATCACCAGACGATTTTACTTGTCAATGGGGAACCCCTGGGAGTCAATGGGTTAACCACGGCCCTAACCCTATGTAACACGCTCACACTCCAGCAACACTCCACGCTCCATGTGCTTTGAATTTAATTTTAGAACATTTATTTTTGCACAGACGTATGTTGTTCTCATTGTACAGTTTGTCAGGCTGCTAATAGATTTATCATCAAGTATATGATCTTCATATTAAGTTGATTACCTCCACTTGAACCCATAACCTACAGGTAACCTACAGGTAACTTAAGGTGGCTTACTACAGTTTTCCGAAGAAAAAGATTTTGGAATCTGTGAAATTAAAGCAACAGGAAGTCTCTTTTGAAGTGTTAGTCACTGCAATAATATTGATGTAAAATGTAATTTTACCGAACAAATAAATACAAATCAGGGGAAAATGCTAAACATAGTGACCCAGCTCCTGGAGGGGGGACTGGAAACTAGACACTTCAAAGGCTTTTTTCTCAAAAACCAGCCATACAACCCCACCTCAAAATTTCAGGATTTCCGAAAGCAAGAAAAAATAATTATGTTGAGAAATAAATAGTTAAATCTGCAAGACAGGTTTTCCACAAATGACAAAAACGTTGATTTTCGTCTATTTTAATAATAACTGAAAAACTGTCTGATAGAACATTTTGAAAAAAAGTTGACAGTTTTGTCTACATGTTGTTTACTAATTTGCAAAATTTTAACCCTGGTTGTAACGCTAGGTTTTGAGAAAAAGGCCTTTGAAATGTCTAGTTTCCAGTCCCCCCTCCAGGAAGTCTGTCACTATATTAAGTGTTTTCCCCTGATTTGTATTTATTCGTTGGGTAAAATTACATTTTACATCAATTGCAGTGACCAACACTTCACAAGAGACATCATTTTGCTTTAATTTCACAGATTTCAAAATTTTGATATTTTTTCTTCAGGTAACTGTAGTAAGCCACCTTAACAAACATTATACCTGGATGGAGCTTGATAGTCTAAAAGAAGTGAATGATGTTTCAACAATGGATATGTAGCGGAAGTCACCTTCAGAGTCACATGACTTCAGGAATCGATTTTGTAACACCAATCTTCAACAACAGTCACTCTCAGGGCTATACTCACCCTAAACCAGGTTACATGTATTTACTTCACTCCCAGCCTTACACACACAAACACTCAGACACCTGTCATTGTATAGCCATGCCAGAAACTCCTTGCTCATCCAGTAGTCTGAACTTGCCTCCCAATCTCCATCAGTCCACAGAACATCTGGCTCATACTTTTTCACTAGGTCATAAATTTGTGGTGTGGAAATAGCCTGTTAAAAAAACAACAACATTACAACAATAAGATTCATAAACAAATGCCTAAAGATGCAGACATGTCATAAATGGCATGCACAGTAACTAAGGTACTGTAAGGTAACTAAAGGAGGATTTGACACTGTCACAGGTTCATACCCTGGACAAAGCAACACTATCGGTCTTGGTAATGACTGAGGAGAAAGTATTGCCTTTGTAATATAAATCCGCAAATGGTTAGACTTTTGAGTCCTGTAAGAAAGGACTAGATCTCTTTCATAATGGCAGCCAAATAAAATATTCTTAAGTTTTAATGCTAATGAGGTCCTGTTAGGGGTAAATTCCGACAAGCGACATGGCCTTGAACCGGCGACATGATAGCCACGAACTGGCGACGACCGACAGACTATTACAACGAATTAGCGAAAGCGACACAAAATGTCAAGACTGACCGACAGCGAATTTCAGAATTGTGAATGTTCTGCGGACTGCGGAACATTTGCGCGTACACAATTAGTCATAATTACTTAATAATGATCATTGTCAACAATAATGGCCAATTATGGCTAATAAGGGTCCAATAAAGGCGAACAGAAATACATCTCATTTTACTGCTGTTTTGATTGTTCATGTCATGTGATTGAGAACTTTTCCGCTTTGCGTATCATGTTCTCCCTGCATGACCCACGTGCGCACTCCATCAGTCTGTCAGAGAGATACTTTTTTCTCTATTGATCGCGTTCATCTCGGTGTTCCAAATCGTAAGCCAGTTATTGAAATAAATCACTATCGGAGTCATAAGCGAGTCGTCGGAGTGCCAAACTTGTGCACGGTCAGAGTCATGTGACGGGTCTGTTCAACATCAGAGACCGCGCTATTGTTTAACCCTTTGAAGTTTGCCGAGTTTCATAACCAGTCCCCTCTACTAACTATGATTTTTCACAGACCTTTTGTAAGCGCATGCCTTGCGGATAATGAATGGTTGATAATGTCCTTCCTCCTGGGTTGTTATAGTTACAGAAAAGCACAGTCTGACAACTAAATCAGAGTTGAACTCGGAAGAAACATTAGACTCTTGCACTACCAGAATTGTAGAAACGCAATTTAGCTCGATTGCTTTGCCAGATTAGGCCTTTATTCACTTGTATAGTTTACTAGATGGAATTTCATTGGCTTCAACAACTATTCCAAGTAGTCTGAATAGGTATTAAACATTAAAAAAGGTCTCAAATCCCTGGGCTTAAAAGTACTAAAGATAGAGGCCGTATGTTCCGTTGGCGTCGTTCCAGCGAATGGGGATTGTCAGAGGGGCAACGAGCTAAAATTTATTAATGAAATTCCGACAGGCGACACAAGAATGTTCCGAAATTGCGACATAGCTAGCTGTGAAATTCAGACGGAGGACATGGGCACCCCCCCTAACAGGGCCTTGCTAATGAGCCTTTCTAGCCTTGCTACATGTACGACACGAAAATCTCAAAAGAATTTTGTTTCAAAATGAGGGCAGTAGGTCTAATTAACATAAATACAAATGAATGTACATAAAAAGGAGGTTGCCATTATGAAAGTGGTCTCTAGGCCCTGTCTCAAAAATTATGCTTGTTCATATATGTAAACTCTGTGGGACATTAAAAGAACCCACATTAATTACGGATTTTGTGTTTTGACTAGGCAAAAACATTACATGTACATGCTCTAAAAAGCATATTTTTTATGACTTGCCCAAAGGAAAAACACCCATCCTGTTTGCAACCTGCCTTGCATTGGGCAAATCATTACATTTATAAATCAACACTATTTTGACACAAAACACCCCCACCTCTGGAGACAAACACAAATTTTAATAAAGTAACCAGTTTGTTATATCAAAACTGTACAATAATATTTTGTGCCTGTGAAAGTAAGCGGTCAGCGAGTGAGATGGCCACGAAATTTAAAGCTCCGTGTTGAAGAGAAATTAAGTTAAGGTTTCTTTTCAAATTTTCCTTTTATTTTAATCTTTAATGTCAAAATCCTTTATGTAAACAATGTCCACAACTAAGAGAGGAAAGCAGAAGCAACAGGTAGAAGTTTCAGAAGAAGATGACTTCGAAACATTTGTACGAGAGTCGCTTGGGCAACTGAGCAAAGGTCAGAAACAAATCATTCAGGACATCTCAAACTTACAAGCTAAAGTAAAGCTGAATGAAACAGCGTTAGATAAAATATCTAGCCAATTTAAGACCCTCAACGACAGCTTCGAAGAACTCAGGGGTGAACTTCATGAGGCGAGGTGTAAAGTTGACGAGATGGAAAGTTTTGTTGGAAAACACGCCAAGCAAATTGAGGGAATGCGTGAAAGACTCCAAGCAAATTGAGGGAATGCGTGAAAGACTCCTGTCCCTTGAGCGATATTCCCGCGAATACAACCTCCGTTTCCACAACGTCCCAGAATCTACCGACGAGGATTGCATCCAAAAAGTCCGTAACATCTTATCCAATCAACTTGATATGGAGCCGGAGATTGAAAACGCACATCGTGTTGGTCCTCGAAAAGATGACAAACCGCGAGTAATTATTTGCAAGTTCCTGTATCGTCCACAGAGGTATAAAGTTATCCAGAAGAAGCGAGATCTTGTGGATGGTATTTGGGTTTCCGAGGACCTAATCTGGGAAGATCGTGAAGCAAAGAAAAATCTAAAGGAAGTTATGAAGGAGGCATTTGAAAACAGGAAAAAGCCTAGATTCTCTCGCGGAAAACTTTACATAGATGGAGCTCTATATCGCAAAACATAACTGCATGGTCAGGTTAGAATATGTAGACATTATTATCTCGTACTTACGTTAGTATTTTTTTGTTTTGCAATTTCTAAATCAACTTTGTGACTGTAAATGACAAGCGACACATGTGACCCAGATTTAAATCTTCAGTCTTTTAATGACCATGGGATGTTTACATTAGAAGAGCTTGAACAACTTTCCCATGTTGTCAAACCTCAACTCTCGGCGCTTCACAATATAAGAAGCCTAAGCAAGCATTTAGATGGGTTATGTCATCTCTTGGATTCATTTCCCTTCCAGTTAGATTTGTTTGCTTGTTCTGAAACTTGGATTACCCCGCAAGTTGACAAAAGCAGCTTGCAAATCTCAGGTTACAATATCATAACTGACAATCGCACGTTTTCTACAGGTGGCGGAGTTGCTTTATATTTAAAGTCAAGCTTTGAATATCATTTGAGAAATGATTTAAAATTAGCTGGTGTTGAAAATATCTGGGTTGACACGCAAGACTTGCATATTGGCGTTATTTATAACCCTCCCAGTAGGTCCCAACGCGATTTCATTGATGAATTTGAAAACGTTCTACATTCCGTCCTTTTGTCTAAGAGAAAGTGTCTGATCTTAGGTGATTTCAACATCAATACACTCGTCAAGAGTACAATAGCAAAAGAATACCTCAACTTGATCTATTCAGAAGGCTTTAATCCTTTGATCCTCGAAGCAACGCGCGTAACTGAGTCAACAACAAGTTGTATAGACCACATTCTTTCTAACTTTGTGTCTTCAAGTACTAGTGGTAGCATTGCCCTAGAAATAGCTGATCATTTGCCAGTTTTTACTCTTTCGTATGACCCTACGCAAAGTCCCTTCCCCAATAAAATTGAAATTTGAGATTTTAAAAGGTTCGATAAGATTGCTTTCCAAAAAGCATTGAGGAATGCTAATTGGACAACAGTATACAAGAGCTATGATGTAAACGAAAGCTTAACTAGATTCCTTCATACTTTCAATAGCATTAGCAATGCACATGCACCGCTTAAATCGATTAATATAAAAAATACGTCCGACAAGCCGTGGATGACGAAAGGATTGAGAAAATCAATCAAAGTTCGTAACGAGCTCTATAAAAAATGGTTGACAACTCAAAATATTTATTATCATAAAAAATATAAAATTTATCGAAACAGGATTGTCTCAATTAATAAAGCCCTTCGAACCTTATACTACGATAGTGTACTTAAGGACTCCGCAAAAACAAAAAAAATGTGGGATAATGTTAACCTTATAATCAATAAAAAGCGGCCATCCTCGAACATTGACAATCTGAAAGTTAAGGATAAAGATCTCCAGCATCCATCTTCAATATCAAATGCTATTAACAGGTACTTCTGTAATGTTCCGACTGAACTTGCATCGAAATTGCCAAAAGCAGATCGCCACTACTCAACCTATATGAAGAGGAAAAAATCAACCTTTCGCTTCGCTCAAGTAAACGAAACCGAGGTTTATCTACTATTAGAAAGTATTGACACAAAGAAATCTTTTGGCTATGATAACGTACATCCGCTCTTATTATCCTCTGCTGCACTTGAAATATTTCGACCGCTGACACATATCATAAATTTGTCACTTAAATATAGCATATTTCCTGATAACTTGAAAATTGCCAAAGTTATACCAATCTTTAAACAAGGCTCTCGTTCTTCATGCAATAACTATCGTCCCATATCAGTCCTTTCAGCACTAAGTAAAATCTTTGAGAGATGCGTTCTTAAGGTTCCAATTATCATTTTATCTCACCTATGAAGATATTTTGGTACCAAATCAATATGGCTTTAGATCTGGCATGAGCACGGTTGACTGCTTGGTAGACCTTATAGATGAAATAACAAAAGCCCTTGACGAAGGAAATTATGCCATTTCCATATTTCTAGACCTAAGTAAAGCATTCGATATGGTCAACCATTATATCCTATTATCAAAACTTGACGTTTATGGTATACGAGACATTGAAAACAAGTGGTTTAGATCTTACCTAAACAAAAGGAAGCAAAAAGTGTTTGTTAATGGCGTTGAATCTGACTTCCTAGAAATAAACTCAGGAGTACCCCAAGGGTCGATCTTAGGTCCGGTTCTTTTTCTAGTTTATATAAATGATATTATTAATGCAACTAACTACTTTTCCATAATCTTGACTATTTGCCGATGATACTTCGCTGACTGTGGCTGGTAAGGACCTAGAGTTATTGCTACAGTTAATAAATTCTGAATTGCCAGCAATTTATGAATGGCTTTGTTCTAACAGATTAACTTTGAATTTAAGTAAAACAAAATACCTAGTTTTCCAACCGAGACAAAAAGTTAATTCTAACTTACACCCTCCTCTAAAAATTGCCGACCAATATCTTGAGCAGTCGTACAACATTAAATACTTAGGATTAGTTCTTGATTGCTTTTTGTCTTGGAAAGATCACATTGACCATATTAGTAGTAAAATCAGCAAAAGTGTAAATATCATCGCAAAACTGAAACGACATGTAACAAAGCAGTCTTTGATAAGTATCTACTACGCACTTGTCTACCCCTATTTAAACTACGGCTGCATTCTGTGGGGTAATAATTACGAAGCTCCAGTATCACAATTGGTAAAGCTGCAAAACCAAGCTGTAAGAGTTATTAATAATGTTCCACTTCGAGATCATATTACGCCTCATTATGTAAACCTTGGCCTGATTAAGCTCCCTGACATTGTTAAGCTAAATACCTGCCAACTGATTTATGATCACTTAGTAGATAAAAAGCCATCTAATTTCACGTTGGCCTTTGTATCTGAGCAATATAATTATGATACAAGAAGTGCATCCCTGCAACACCTAAATCCTAGTAGCTTTAGAATAAATATACGAAAATTCTGCCCAACAGTTATAGGATGTTACTATTGGAATGATATTCCCTTATCTATACGTGAAAAGACAACTAAAAAATCGTTCAAAAGAGCACTTTTCAACTATTATCTTGCTCAGTATTAATCATCGTCACGCCGACTCTCCAATGTTATATATATATATATATATATATATATGTATATCTGAGCGAATTCGCTAAAAGGTAGCTGCTGAAGTTTTCGCTTGAGCACGGGCGCAGCCCGTGTTCAAGCCATTGTGGCCTCTCAAAATGGAGGGGGCTTGCCGTCAAGGCCTGCCTTGCCAAACAGCCCAGGGACAGTGCTAGCTCTGAGTGGTGTGTCAAAAGCACAGGGCTGGGGGGGGTTGCTCCTTTGAGACTTTAACTGCAGTTAGAGTTTGTGGTCTTGTTAAGTGAGACTTTACAGTATAGCATGCCTTCATTGACAATTTTCCCTGCACCAGTGTAGAGCTGAATGATAATTTGCTTTTGATCACCAATTAGAGTGAACCCACACTGTGGTGTGGGTAGGTGATTGGCAGTTGTCTGACCAAAGCACAGGGGTGGGGAGGGTAGCTTTTCTTTAAGATTTTGACCTCAGCAGAATTGGCTTGTTTTCACATTTTCTGCAGCCACCTTTTGACAAATCCAGTTAGAAATTTATTATTATCTGCGCGTTTCTCTCCAGAATGGCATTCTGTGAGCCAGGCTGAGTAAATCGAGCGTCATCAGCCGAGTTTTGACTGAATTTCAGGCGTTTGGCCCTTGATATCTGAGCGAATTCGCTAAAAGGTAGCTGCTGAAGTTTTCGCTTGAGCACGGGCGCAGCCCGTGTTCAAGCCATTGTGGCCTCTCAAAATGGAGGGGGCTTGCCGTCAAGGAATGCTTTGCCAAACAGCCCAGGGACAGTGCTAGCTCTGAGTGGTGTGTCAAAAGCACAGGGCTGGGGGGGTTGCTCCTTTGAGACTTTAACTGCAGTTAGAGTTTGTGGTCTTGTTAAGTGAGACTTTACAGTATAGCATGCCTTCATTGACAATTTTCCCTGCACCAGTGTAGAGCTGAATGATAATTTGCTTTTGATCACCAATTAGAGTGAACCCACACTGTGGTGTGGGTAGGTGATTGGCAGTTGTCTGACCAAAGCACAGGGGTGGGGAGGGTAGCTTTTCTTTAAGTTTTTGACCTCAGCAGAATTGGCTTGTTTTCACAATTTCTGCAGCCACCTTTTGACAAATCCAGTTAGAAATTTATTATTATCTGCGCGTTTATCTCCAGAATGGCATTCTGTGAGCCAGGCTGAGTAAATCGAGCGTCATCAGCCGAGTTTTGACTGAATTTCAGGCGTTTGGCCCTTGATATCTGAGCGAATTCGCTAAAAGAGAGCTGCTGAAGTTTTCGCTTGAGCACGGGCGCAGCCCGTGTTCAAGCCATTGTGGCCTCTCAAAATGGAGGGGGCTTGCCGTCAAGGCCTGCCTTGCCAAACAGCCCAGGGACAGTGCTAGCTCTGAGTGGTGTGTCAAAAGCACAGGGCTGGGGGGGTTGCTCCTTTGAGACTTTAACTGCAGTTAGAGTTTGTGGTCTTGTTAAGTGAGACTTTACAGTATAGCATGCCTTCATTGACAATTTTCCCTGCACCAGTGTAGAGCTGAATGATAATTTGCTTTTGATCACCAATTAGAGTGAACCCACACTGTGGTGTGGGTAGGTGATTGGCAGTTGTCTGACCAAAGCACAGGGGTGGGGAGGGTAGCTTTTCTTTAAGTTTTTGACCTCAGCAGAATTGGCTTGTTTTCACAATTTCTGCAGCCACCTTTTGACAAATCCAGTTAGATATATATGTATATATATAAATATATATATATATATATTTGTGCGTGTGTCTGTGCTTTCTCTTTTCCTCTCTTTATATATTTTTTCATAGTTTTTTATAGTAATAGAGTTAATACTTCTCTTTTTTCTCTTTTAACCTAAATAAAACTGTAATTTAATCAAAGGGCATGTAATTAGTTTAACTATATCTTGCCCTCTCCATTTATTCTTGAAACCTGTTATTTAATTTCACAAATAGCATCGTCATCTTCAAATATTGTAGTACAATGTAAATGTAAAATAAATAAATGGAGGAAATTAAAAAAAAAAAAAAAAAAAAGTAAACAATTTTTGAAATTTCCTCTATGTACACTGTACATGTACCTTGACATATTCTTGAGTGTGATACTGATTTTCCTGGTCCTTTAGGTACAAAGGATGAAACCACTCAAACAGTGAAAAGTACAATCCAAAGTGAACATCTGTTTTTTCACGAAAGGAATTGGCAAGAGCCGCTATCAAGTAATAAAGAAAAGAAAAAATTATAATTACCATCTTACATGACAAAACCAAGTGTACTTTTGAAAAGAATTAGAAAAACTTAACTTTCTTTTATCTTTTCCATTGTACATGTATGTTAAAAGTTTAAAAGCAATCTGATTGACCATTGTACAGGGTAGTGAAAGAAATCAATCCATGTACTTGTACCATTCTTTTCATCGAAAGCGTGGACACGTCACGGGGGAAACATGCTCTATTTGGCTGCAAACGTGACAAGTTTTGTCTTCAATCATTCAAAGTTTGAGGCATGTTCATGCAAGTTTTCCTAGAATGGCATCAAGACTGGATATCAATGACTTTTTCTAAGAAACTGACCCTGATCTGATAAAGTACATGTATGCTTCAAATACTTTCAGTCAAACTGTCGCACATAAAAATTTGCTTATACACATGTATTAACGGCTGCGAAACTCAAACTTCAAAAAACAGGTTTTCCCGTCATGTGTCCATGCTTAGATGAAAATGATGATATCATGTAGCTTTTACATGACTGTATGTACTTTGTTTTATTTGTTGAGTGGAGTAGCATAGTGTAGTAACAAAATTGAAATTTTGTAAATCTACATGACTGTATATTCAATTTTAAATGAAAAGAGAAAATAGTTAAGATACCTTGATAATTGTTAATTTTAATGATACGTAATTTAATTAATTTAAAAATTTAAAAAATAAATACTGATATATATTATTAGATAAAAATATAAATGACTAACTCTCAAAAAATCAATTTAAAATGTTGACTTAATATTAGAGTTACAAACATTTAAGGAGTTCGAAATTATCTACCCTGGGAAACAGTTTCAGTGATTGATACATTATGTAGTTCTTGGTAAATACACTGTCATATTAACCCATTGCCTCCTGGGGGTTTCCCCCTGAGTGATTAATAATTATGTATTTATACATTGTACTCACCAACAAGGTCCATATGTGGGCCAGTGTCAACTGCATTGTAATTCCAAGACACATTCGATTTCCAGTTGGTCCAACCATCATGATGCTTCGTGGTTAGAACATAGTATCTGTGTTATCCCAGTCAAAACACAAGAACCAATAAAAGTGAATAAGAATTCATCTTTGTCCCCAAAAGGTTACACTTCTTTCAGTCAGCACATAGCTAACAGCCTCTAGCTGGTTCTAAACCAGAAAGTCCACTCTTCTAAATAGCCTACATGTAAAGTACTATCTTGAAGCAAGAGTGGTTGCCAAAAGCTATATCAATAATAGACTTCAGGAACATATTTCTGAATAAACCAACGAGATGTTGTTAATATTTCCTAGGCAGGAGTTTGCCATGAGCCTGCTGTGGAATCTCCTTTCATTTACTTTGATAGTATACAGTACTTGGAAAAATTCCTTGATACTGATCAATTGACATTTTCAGGTAACACAATGTAGGAGAGGTATAGTAATTCTTAATTTGCACAAAACAGGCAATTCAGTGCACTGTGATCATGATTGGTCAATGATGAAAGAAACTCACAGATAGTTATGCAATTATTGACGTTGGACAGTGTACTGTGTCCGCGTGAGAAGGATGGTGAGCCAGTTGCTTGGCACCAAGTGGAAGGACAACTGAAAAATCAGAGCCCTCTAGAGGCAGAATTCTAACTAAAACCTCTGTAACCCTACATGCACACCACTGAGTTACAAGACATCCCTCCCTGGGAACTATGAACTTGTCCATCTAGATTCTTGATAGACAGTGTCCCACTTGTCTGCAGACTCTACTTTATAATAATTATTAATATCCCTTATACAATCTAGAATAAAACCATACTTATAAATTGTTCAAAGACCAAAGGCCAGTGCAATTTCGTTGGTCTCTACATAAATTCCACATGCTCGTTAATTTCAAATTGCACTTGAAATCACGTAATTACCAGTACAAAGGTGCTGGGGCAAACACTCTTAAGGAGGTTCAAAAGGGTTTTCAGTTAAGAGCATGTGCATAAGCCATTGCATGCTATAATTTTAAAACTGCTCCTGTCAGCTGAGAAATCAAAATGGCTGGCCGGGTTTTGCTTCCCTTTCTTTTAGTTCCTATACAGATGGAATATTTAACAATTATTCGCCGAAGGCTAAGTGATTATCGGTGAATATTCACCGAAACGAAGTCGAGGTGAATATTCACCGATAATCACTGAGCCTGAGGCGAATAATTGTTCTAGTATAAATACACAGGTGATTATTTCAAAAAAGAGAAAAAAAAACATTTCAACGCGAAATCATCTTCACTTACAGTGGCAAAACGACTACTGGCAGCCATTTTGTCCGTCGAGGTGATTATCGGCTGATAATCCAAGATAGCGAGCCAATGAGAGCGCGCGATTTTGTATAATCACCTGTGTATTTATACTAAAAAAAAAATTATCTCCTATTCAGAAAATCTACCAAAATTCTGCACTTAAGTCCATCTCCCTTGGCCTATAGCTCCATGTACACAGCATCTATGGACTCTTTTTAGCTTAAATTAAGTACATTTTGGTTTTCCCATTTCACACCAGGCACACAATGCTCTCAAGGGATTTTCCTTTGGCTATTTCATAATTATTTAAGTTATGTGTACATATGCACGTGCATACGACAACATTTGTAAGAAACTGTTCTCTAGAGTAACATCACAGGGTCTGAAATGGGAAAACAAAACAGTACAAGCTAAAAAAAGGTCTATTGAGCCGGTGACAAACTTTGCACAGCCATAAATGCTGAATGTGTAAACGAACCCCCTCAAATTTAAATTTTATGGTAGATTTCTTAGGCTGCAGGAATGTCGCAGTGACAAGAGCACTTGCCTGCCACCAATGTGGCCCGGGTCAGATTCCCACACTCAGCATCAAATGTGGGTTGAGTTAGTTGGTTCTCTACTCTGCACCGAGAGGATCTTTCCTGGGTAGTCCAGTTTTCTTGTCTCCTCAAAAACCAACATTTCATTTCATTTGATTTGATTTATCGATTTCAGTTTACAGTGTGCCCAATTTATAGTGTTCCAGAGCTAGAACGACTACATACATACATACATACATAAATACACACTTTATTTATGGAGGGTAACACTAAATACCATAGCTAAAAGCTAATAAACTTGTGGCCCTCAAACATTAAAAAAATACAGAATTCAAATATCTAAAAAACTATGCTATCAAATCTATAAATTATAGTAAATATTAAATTAAATTAATATCAATCTAAATACTGAAGTGGAGCCAGTTTCTGGAAGGCTGGTTAGCACTAACCATTGGTTAAGAGATATCAAAAGCTATAGGTTTCCATGGTATTTAACGCTGGTTAGCGCTAACCATGCTTCGAGAAGGCAAATGGCGGACTAAACACTTAAATTAAGTTACTTTCCTTTTCTTTAACATCTAACATTATGTGACAATTCTGCATGTGAAGATTTCACCATTCCTGTTTTTCAAAACAGACAAAATAATTACGTTCCTCTGATGGGTGCTTAATACCCTGGCCAAGTTTCGTCTTGATATGATGACCCTAACTATATCTAAGAACAGAATACGTTTATTTGTGTGAAAAAAGCGAAACTATTTCTAGCTTCCTCAAGCACAACTGGCATATTTATTTTCGTAACGAGGTAGTCACGTGAAAATTATCGATAGGTAAGATAGTGTGCCTGTAAGGCATTTAAAAACACTCACCACAACAGGGCCTACGATTTAAAGCAAGTCTCAATTAGGTTAGAAAGGAAGATATCATTTCTAAAACAACGCCTTCCATTACCTCGCCCCTGAGTTGGACACAAGTTGAGCAAATTCATCTGGATTGAAAAACTCAGCAGTAAACATGGGAGCAAAATCTGGGTATGAAAATCCAGGTGGATAGTTCTTTTCCATAAAAGCAACGTACTCAGGGTATTTTTTGCCCTTCCAGCTATACCAAAACCACTCACTACCAAAACTGGGAACTGAATAAAGTCCCCAATGCATGATAATTCCAAATTTTGCCTCATCATACCAATACGGAATGGGCCTACGGTCTAAACTTTCCCAAGTAGCTTCATATTTCTGGGCTTGGCTGGCTGTGAAACTAGTTGCAGTGACCACCAAAAGCACCGTTAATGTCAGGAAACAGTGAAAATCACCCATGTTCACCGCACACAAGCTAACTTGACGGAAAGGGGCGAACTTTGAGTTCACGCAACTCCTTCGGTATGATCACAATCTCGACCCCAGCTCTTCTCTTGACCGAGGCTCTAGTGACGAGAATGGGGAAGTACTTCATTCCTGGGAAGTACTTCATGTCAAGGCATCATATAGTTGTCCATATATTTTGCCAGCATCCCAAGCAAGCAAAGCACCGCAAGTAAGTGAAAGCACCTCAAGCAGTCAAAGCACCTCAAGCAGTCAAAGCTTCTCAAGTAAGCAAAGCACCTCAAGTAAGCAAAGAATCTCAAGTAGGCAAAGCACCTCAAGCAGTCAAAGCATCTCAAGTAAGCAAAGCACCTCAAGTAAGCAAAGCACCTCAAGTAAGTAAAGCACCTCAAGCAGTCAAAGCACTTCAAGCAGTCAAAGCATCTTAAGTAAGCAAAGTATCTCAAAAAGGCAAAGCACCTCAAGTAAACAAAGCATCTCAGGTAAGCAAAGCACCTCAAGTAAGCAAAGCACCTCAAGTAAGCAAAGCACCTCAAGCAAGTAAAGCACCTCAGGCAGTCAAAGCGCCTCAAGTAAGCAAAGGATCTCAAGTAAGCACCAACAAGGTCTATATGTGGGCCAGTGTCAACTGCATTGTAATTCCAAGACACATTCGATTTCCAGTTGGTCCAACCATCATGATACTTGGCGATTAGAACATAGTATCAGTGTTATCCCAGTCAAAACACAAGAACCAATAAAAGTGAATAAGAATTCATCTTTGTCCCAAAAGGTTACACTTCTTTCAGTCAGCACATAGCTAACAGCCTCTAGCTGGTTCTAAACCAGGAAGTCCACTCTTCTAAATAGCCTACATGTAAGGTACTATCTTGAAGCAAGAGTGGTTGCCAAAAGCTATATCAATAATAGACTTCAGGAACATATTTCTGTCTGTGAATAAACCAACGAGATGTTGTTAATATCAGAACTAACCAAAAGAATTGCAGCCTTTGGGAGTTAAAAATGGTCAGAATATTTCCTAGGCAGGAGTTTGCCATGAGCCTGCTGTGGAATCTGCTTTCATTTACTTTGATAGTATACAGTACTTGGAAAAATTCCTTGATTCTGATCAATTGACATTTTCAGGTAACACAATGTAGGAGAGGTATAGTAATTCTTAATTTGCACAAAACAGGCAATTCAGTGCACTGTGATCATGATTGGTCAATGATGAAAGAAACTCACAGATAGTTATGCAATTATTGACGTTGGACAGTGTACTGTGTCCGCGTGAGAAGGATGGTGAGCCAGTTGCTTGGCACCAAGTGGAAGGACAACTGAAAAATCAGAGCCCTCTAGAGGCAGAATTCTAACTAAAACCTCTGTAACCCTACATGCACACCACTGAGTTACAAGACATCGCTCCCTGGGAACTATGAACTTGTCCATCTAGATTCTTGATAGACAGTGTCCCACTTGTCTGCAGACTCTACTTTATAATAATTATTAATATCCCTTATACAATCTAGAATAAAACCATACTTATAAATTGTTCAAAGACCAAAGGCCAGTGCAATTTCGTTGGTCTCTACAAAAATTCCACATGCTCGTTAATTCCAAATTGCACTTGAAATCATGTAATTACCAG
>OX421452.1:841404-858904 GCA_949126865.1 Montipora capitata | reverse complement strand
AAATAATTATGTTCCTCTGATGGGTGCTTAATACCCTGGCCAAGTTTCGTCTTGATATGATGACCCTAACTATATCTAAGAACAGAATACGTTTATTTGTGTGAAAAAAGCGAAACTATTTCTAGCTTCCTCAAGCACAACTGGCATATTTATTTTCGTAACGAGGTAGTCACGTGAAAATTATCGATAGGTAAGATAGTGTGCCTGTAAGGCATTTAAAAACACTCACCACAACAGGGCCTACGATTTAAAGCAAGTCTCAATTAGGTTAGAAAGGAAGATATCATTTCTAAAACAACGCCTTCCATTACCTCGCCCCTGAGTTGGACACAAGTTGAGCAAATTCATCTGGATTGAAAAACTCAGCAGTAAACATGGGAGCAAAATCTGGGTATGAAAATCCAGGTGGATAGTTCTTTTCCATAAAAGCAACGCACTTAGGGTTTTTTTCGCCCTTCCAGCTATACCAAAACCACTCATTACCAAAACTGGGAACTGAATAAAGTCCCCAATGCATGATAATTCCAAATTTTGCCTCATCATACCAATACGGAATGGGCCTACGGTCTAAACTTTCCCAAGTAGCTTCATATTTCTGGGCTTGGCTGGCTGTGAAACTAGTTGCAGTGACCACCAAAAGCACCGTTAATGTCAGGAAACAGTGAAAATCACCCATGTTCACCGCACACAAGCTAACTTGACGGAAAGGGGCGAACTTTGAGTTCACGCAACTCCTTCGGTATGATCACAATCTCGACCCCAGCTCTTCTCTTGACCGAGGCTCTAGTGACGAGAATGGGGAAGTACTTCATTCCTGGGAAGTACTTCATGTCAAGGCATCATATAGTTGTCCATATATTTTGCCAGCATCCCAAGCAAGCAAAGCACCGCAAGTAAGTGAAAGCACCTCAAGCAGTCAAAGCACCTCAAGCAGTCAAAGCTTCTCAAGTAAGCAAAGCACCTCAAGTAAGCAAAGAATCTCAAGTAGGCAAAGCACCTCAAGCAGTCAAAGCATCTCAAGTAAGCAAAGCACCTCAAGTAAGCAAAGCACCTCAAGTAAGTAAAGCACCTCAAGCAGTCAAAGCACTTCAAGCAGTCAAAGCATCTTAAGTAAGCAAAGTATCTCAAAAAGGCAAAGCACCTCAAGTAAACAAAGCATCTCAGGTAAGCAAAGCACCTCAAGTAAGCAAAGCACCTCAAGTAAGCAAAGCACCTCAAGCAAGTAAAGCACCTCAGGCAGTCAAAGCACCTCAAGTAAGCAAAGGATCTCAAGTAAGCACCAACAAGGTCTATATGTGGGCCAGTGTCAACTGCATTGTAATTCCAAGACACATTCGATTTCCAGTTGGTCCAACCATCATGATACTTGGCGATTAGAACATAGTATCAGTGTTATCCCAGTCAAAACACAAGAACCAATAAAAGTGAATAAGAATTCATCTTTGTCCCAAAAGGTTACACTTCTTTCAGTCAGCACATAGCTAACAGCCTCTAGCTGGTTCTAAACCAGGAAGTCCACTCTTCTAAATAGCCTACATGTAAGGTACTATCTTGAAGCAAGAGTGGTTGCCAAAAGCTATATCAATAATAGACTTCAGGAACATATTTCTGTCTGTGAATAAACCAACGAGATGTTGTTAATATCAGAACTAACCAAAAGAATTGCAGCCTTTGGGAGTTAAAAATGGTCAGAATATTTCCTAGGCAGGAGTTTGCCATGAGCCTGCTGTGGAATCTGCTTTCATTTACTTTGATAGTATACAGTACTTGGAAAAATTCCTTGATTCTGATCAATTGACATTTTCAGGTAACACAATGTAGGAGAGGTATAGTAATTCTTAATTTGCACAAAACAGGCAATTCAGTGCACTGTGATCATGATTGGTCAATGATGAAAGAAACTCACAGATAGTTATGCAATTATTGACGTTGGACAGTGTACTGTGTCCGCGTGAGAAGGATGGTGAGCCAGTTGCTTGGCACCAAGTGGAAGGACAACTGAAAAATCAGAGCCCTCTAGAGGCAGAATTCTAACTAAAACCTCTGTAACCCTACATGCACACCACTGAGTTACAAGACATCGCTCCCTGGGAACTATGAACTTGTCCATCTAGATTCTTGATAGACAGTGTCCCACTTGTCTGCAGACTCTACTTTATAATAATTATTAATATCCCTTATACAATCTAGAATAAAACCATACTTATAAATTGTTCAAAGACCAAAGGCCAGTGCAATTTCGTTGGTCTCTACAAAAATTCCACATGCTCGTTAATTCCAAATTGCACTTGAAATCATGTAATTACCAGTACAAAGGTGCTGGGGCAAACACTCTTAAGGAGGTTCAAAAGGGTTTTCAGTTAAGAGCATGTGCATAAGCCATTGCATGCTATAATTTTAAAACTGCTCCTGTCAGCTGAGAAATCAAAATGGCTGGCCGGGTTTTGCTTCCCTTTCTTTTAGTTCCTATACAGATGGAATATTTAACAATTATTCGCCGAAGGCTAAGTGATTATCGGTGAATATTCAACAAAACGAAGTCGAGGTGAATATTCACCGATAATCACTGAGCCTGAGGCGAATAATAATGTTTTAGTATAAATACACAGGTGATTATTTCAAAAAAGAGAAAAAAAAAACATTTCAACGCGAAATCATCTTCACTTACAGTGGCAAAACGACTACTGGCAGCCATTTTGTCTGTCGAGGTGATTATCGGCTGATAATCCAAGATAGCGAGCCAATGAGAGCGCGCGATTTTGTATAATCACCTGTGTATTTATACTAAAAAAAAAATTATCTCCTATTCAGAAAATCTACCAAAATTCTGCACTTAAGTCCATCTCCCTTGGCCTATAGCTCCATGTACACAGCATCTATGGACTCTTTTTAGCTTAAATTAAGTACATTTTGGTTTTCCCATTTCACACCAGGCACACAATGCTCTCAAGGGATTTTCCTTTGGCTATTTCATAATTATTTAAGTTATGTGTACATATGCACGTGCATACGACAACATTTGTAAGAAACTGTTCTCTAGAGTAACATCACAGGGTCTGAAATGGGAAAACAAAACAGTACAAGCTAAAAAAAGGTCTATTGAGCCGGTGACAAACTTTGCACAGCCATAAATGCTGAATGTGTAAACGAACCCCCTCAAATTTAAATTTTATGGTAGATTTCTTAGGCTGCAGGAATGTCGCAGTGACAAGAGCACTTGCCTGCCACCAATGTGGCCCGGGTCAGATTCCCACACTCAGCATCAAATGTGGGTTGAGTTAGTTGGTTCTCTACTCTGCACCGAGAGGATCTTTCCTGGGTAGTCCAGTTTTCTTGTCTCCTCAAAAACCAACATTTCATTTGATTTGATTTGATTTATCGATTTCAGTTTACAGTGTGCCCAATTTATAGTGTTCCAGAGCTAGAACGACTACATACATACATACATACATAAATACACACTTTATTTATGGAGGGTAACACTAAATACCATAGCTAAAAGCTAATAAACTTGTGGCCCTCAAACATTAAAAAAATACAGAATTCAAATATCTAAAAAACTATGCTATCAAATCTATAAATTATAGTAAATATTAAATTAAATTAATATCAATCTAAATACTGAAGTGGAGCCAGTTTCTGGAAGGCTGGTTAGCACTAACCATTGGTTAAGAGATATCAAAAGCTATAGGTTTCCATGGTATTTAACGCTGGTTAGCGCTAACCATGCTTCGAGAAGGCAAATGGCGGACTAAACACTTAAATTAAGTTACTTTCCTTTTCTTTAACATCTAACATTATGTGACAATTCTGCATGTGAAGATTTCACCATTCCTGTTTTTCAAAACAGACAAAATAATTACGTTCCTCTGATGGGTGCTTAATACCCTG
Source organism: Montipora capitata (assembly GCA_949126865.1). Lineage (NCBI taxonomy): Eukaryota > Metazoa > Cnidaria > Anthozoa > Scleractinia > Acroporidae > Montipora > Montipora capitata. The sequence continues at coordinate 855,013 of OX421452.1, read as the reverse complement.
GCCAAGTTTCGTCTTGATATGATGACCCTAACTATATCTAAGAACAGAATACGTTTATTTGTGTGAAAAAAGCGAAACTATTTCTAGCTTCCTCAAGCACAACTGGCATATTTATTTTCGTAACGAGGTAGTCACGTGAAAATTATCGATAGGTAAGATAGTGTGCCTGTAAGGCATTTAAAAACACTCACCACAACAGGGCCTACGATTTAAAGCAAGTCTCAATTAGGTTAGAAAGGAAGATATCATTTCTAAAACAACGCCTTCCATTACCTCGCCCCTGAGTTGGACACAAGTTGAGCAAATTCATCTGGATTGAAAAACTCAGCAGTAAACATGGGAGCAAAATCTGGGTATGAAAATCCAGGTGGATAGTTCTTTTCCATAAAAGCAACGTACTCAGGGTATTTTTTGCCCTTCCAGCTATACCAAAACCACTCACTACCAAAACTGGGAACTGAATAAAGTCCCCAATGCATGATAATTCCAAATTTTGCCTCATCATACCAATACGGAATGGGCCTACGGTCTAAACTTTCCCAAGTAGCTTCATATTTCTGGGCTTGGCTGGCTGTGAAACTAGTTGCAGTGACCACCAAAAGCACCGTTAATGTCAGGAAACAGTGAAAATCACCCATGTTCACCGCACACAAGCTAACTTGACGGAAAGGGGCGAACTTTGAGTTCACGCAACTCCTTCGGTATGATCACAATCTCGACCCCAGCTCTTCTCTTGACCGAGGCTCTAGTGACGAGAATGGGGAAGTACTTCATTCCTGGGAAGTACTTCATGTCAAGGCATCATATAGTTGTCCATATATTTTGCCAGCATCCCAAGCAAGCAAAGCACCGCAAGTAAGTGAAAGCACCTCAAGCAGTCAAAGCACCTCAAGCAGTCAAAGCTTCTCAAGTAAGCAAAGCACCTCAAGTAAGCAAAGAATCTCAAGTAGGCAAAGCACCTCAAGCAGTCAAAGCATCTCAAGTAAGCAAAGCACCTCAAGTAAGCAAAGCACCTCAAGTAAGTAAAGCACCTCAAGCAGTCAAAGCACTTCAAGCAGTCAAAGCATCTTAAGTAAGCAAAGTATCTCAAAAAGGCAAAGCACCTCAAGTAAACAAAGCATCTCAGGTAAGCAAAGCACCTCAAGTAAGCAAAGCACCTCAAGTAAGCAAAGCACCTCAAGCAAGTAAAGCACCTCAGGCAGTCAAAGCACCTCAAGTAAGCAAAGGATCTCAAGTAAGCACCAACAAGGTCTATATGTGGGCCAGTGTCAACTGCATTGTAATTCCAAGACACATTCGATTTCCAGTTGGTCCAACCATCATGATACTTGGCGATTAGAACATAGTATCAGTGTTATCCCAGTCAAAACACAAGAACCAATAAAAGTGAATAAGAATTCATCTTTGTCCCAAAAGGTTACACTTCTTTCAGTCAGCACATAGCTAACAGCCTCTAGCTGGTTCTAAACCAGGAAGTCCACTCTTCTAAATAGCCTACATGTAAGGTACTATCTTGAAGCAAGAGTGGTTGCCAAAAGCTATATCAATAATAGACTTCAGGAACATATTTCTGTCTGTGAATAAACCAACGAGATGTTGTTAATATCAGAACTAACCAAAAGAATTGCAGCCTTTGGGAGTTAAAAATGGTCAGAATATTTCCTAGGCAGGAGTTTGCCATGAGCCTGCTGTGGAATCTGCTTTCATTTACTTTGATAGTATACAGTACTTGGAAAAATTCCTTGATTCTGATCAATTGACATTTTCAGGTAACACAATGTAGGAGAGGTATAGTAATTCTTAATTTGCACAAAACAGGCAATTCAGTGCACTGTGATCATGATTGGTCAATGATGAAAGAAACTCACAGATAGTTATGCAATTATTGACGTTGGACAGTGTACTGTGTCCGCGTGAGAAGGATGGTGAGCCAGTTGCTTGGCACCAAGTGGAAGGACAACTGAAAAATCAGAGCCCTCTAGAGGCAGAATTCTAACTAAAACCTCTGTAACCCTACATGCACACCACTGAGTTACAAGACATCGCTCCCTGGGAACTATGAACTTGTCCATCTAGATTCTTGATAGACAGTGTCCCACTTGTCTGCAGACTCTACTTTATAATAATTATTAATATCCCTTATACAATCTAGAATAAAACCATACTTATAAATTGTTCAAAGACCAAAGGCCAGTGCAATTTCGTTGGTCTCTACAAAAATTCCACATGCTCGTTAATTCCAAATTGCACTTGAAATCATGTAATTACCAGTACAAAGGTGCTGGGGCAAACACTCTTAAGGAGGTTCAAAAGGGTTTTCAGTTAAGAGCATGTGCATAAGCCATTGCATGCTATAATTTTAAAACTGCTCCTGTCAGCTGAGAAATCAAAATGGCTGGCCGGGTTTTGCTTCCCTTTCTTTTAGTTCCTATACAGATGGAATATTTAACAATTATTCGCCGAAGGCTAAGTGATTATCGGTGAATATTCAACAAAACGAAGTCGAGGTGAATATTCACCGATAATCACTGAGCCTGAGGCGAATAATAATGTTTTAGTATAAATACACAGGTGATTATTTCAAAAAAGAGAAAAAAAAAACATTTCAACGCGAAATCATCTTCACTTACAGTGGCAAAACGACTACTGGCAGCCATTTTGTCTGTCGAGGTGATTATCGGCTGATAATCCAAGATAGCGAGCCAATGAGAGCGCGCGATTTTGTATAATCACCTGTGTATTTATACTAAAAAAAGATTATCTCCTATTCAGAAAATCTACCAAAATTCTGCACTTAAGTCCATCTCCCTTGGCCTATAGCTCCATGTACACAGCATCTATGGACTCTTTTTAGCTTAAGTACATTTTGTTTTCCCATTTCACACCAGGCACACAATGCTCTCAAGGGATTTTCCTTTGGCTATTTCATAATTATTTAAGTTATGTGTACATATGCACGTGCATAAGACAACATTTTGTAATAAACTGTTCTCTAGAGTAACATCACAGGGTCTGAAATGGGAAAACAAAACAGTACAAGCTAAAAAAAGGTCTATTGAGCCGGTGACAAACTTTGCACAGCCATAAATGCTGAATGTGTAAACGAACCCCCTCAAATTTAAATTTTATGGTAGATTTCTTAGGCTGCAGGAATGTCGCAGTGACAAGAGCACTTGCCTGCCACCAATGTGGCCCGGGTCAGATTCCCACACTCAGCATCAAATGTGGGTTGAGTTAGTTGGTTCTCTACTCTGCACCGAGAGGATCTTTCCCAGGTACTCCAGTTTTCTTGTCTCCTCAAAAACCAACATTTCATTTCATTTGATTTGATTTATCGATTTCAGTTTACAGAGTGCCCAATTTATAGTGTTCCAGAGCTAGAACGACTACATACATACATACATACATACATACATACATACATAAATACACACTTTATTTATGGAGGGTAACACTAAATACCATAGCTAAAAGCTAATAAACTTGTGGCCCTCAAACATTAAAAAAAAACAGAATTCAAATATCTAAAAAATTCTGCTATCAAATCTATAAATTCTAGTAAATATTAAATTAAATTAATATCAATCTAAAATATACTGAAGTGGGGCTGGTTTCTGGAAGGCTGGTTAGCGCTAACCATTGGTTAAGAGATATCAAAAGCTATAGGTTTCCATGGTATTTAACGCTGGTTAGCGCTAACCATGCTTCGAGAAGGCAAATGGCGGACTAAACACTTAAATTAAGTTACTTTCCTTTTCTTTAAGGACGTTCGTGCCCAAAATGTTCCCACGTACAGATTTTTTTTTGAACTTGCCACTCAGAAAGGTAATGATATACTTTTGCCAAAAAGGCAAAAAAAATGGGGGGTCACCGTGCTCGTTTTCGAGATCATGAGGTGCACTTTTAGAAGATTGCGTTACTTTAAGACGATCTCAGCTTACAACTGACAGCAATAAAAAAGCTACATTAGTGAAATTTAGATCAGGTAAACGCACTCAATTCAAGGTAAATAATATAACTAAATAAACTTTTGCAGCTGATGTCTTTTTCTGAGGTGAAATAGACGTTGAAAAACGATGCATACTAGTCAAAGAAAGAAAACTTCGGTCGCACGAGAGCATATCATCAATCAATCAATCACTTTATTTAGTAATGGAGGTTACAGAATGGCAGCCAAAAGGCTGATGTGGACCTACAATGAACTAATAAAATGTGAATCTAAAATAATTCATAAAATCATCCTACAATACTTAAATATTCAATACAAATCATTAAAATAGAATAAGATTCATAGGTAAATAAGTTACGAATTAATCTAAAAGGCGAAATATTTGTAACTTCTCACATACAGATTTTTTTTGTTTTTTGTTAAAATGGACAAAATCAGAAAAGGAAGTGATCTAAGGAAAGAAAAATGGGGGTCACCGAGCATTCAAGAGAGTAAAATCGCTGCGAAGTTCTCAAAGCGATTGTCTATTCGCACTGTCACGTCATTGCGTGACATTTCCGAGAAGACCTGGGTCGACAGCTATCCCATGATGCCACAAGCGACCCTTTTGCCCGAGCGAGGATCAAACACTTGCTCGTTGCCATGTTTGTTTGCCTTCGCGGTCTGCGATGCATGACGTGTGCGTGACATGCGCGAAAAAATGCGCAGTAGCAATGGGCGCGAACGTCCTTAACATCTAACATTATGTGACAATTCTGCACGTGAAGATTTCACCATTCCTGTTTTTCAAAACAGACAAAATAATTATGTTCCTCTGATGGGTGCTTAATACCCTGGCCAAGTTTCGTCTTGATATGATGACCCTAACTATATCTAAGAACAGAATACGTTTATTTGTGTGAAAAAAGCGAAACTATTTCTAGCTTCCTCAAGCACAACTGGCATATTTATTTTCGTAACGAGGTAGTCACGTGAAAATTATCGATAGGTAAGATAGTGTGCCTGTAAGGCATTTAAAAACACTCACCACAACAGGGCCTACGATTTAAAGCAAGTCTCAATTAGGTTAGAAAGGAAGATATCATTTCTAAAACAACGCCTTCCATTACCTCGCCCCTGAGTTGGACACAAGTTGAGCAAATTCATCTGGATTGAAAAACTCAGCAGTAAACATGGGAGCAAAATCTGGGTATGAAAATCCAGGTGGATAGTTCTTTTCCATAAAAGCAACGCACTTAGGGTTTTTTTCGCCCTTCCAGCTATACCAAAACCACTCATTACCAAAACTGGGAACTGAATAAAGTCCCCAATGCATGATAATTCCAAATTTTGCCTCATCATACCAATACGGAATGGGCCTACGGTCTAGACTTTCCCAAGTAGCTTCATATTTCTGGGCTTGGCTGGCTGTGAAACTAGTTGCAGTGACCACCAAAAGCACCGTTAATGTCAGGAAACAGTGAAAATCACCCATGTTCACCGAACATAAGCTAACTTGACGGAAAGGGGCGAACTTTGAGTTCACGCAACTCCTTCGGTATGATCACAATGTCATCACAATCTCGACCCCAGGGCCCGGTTGTTCAAAAGCCGATTAAGGCTAATCCCAGATTAAAAATTAACCAAGAAGTTTATTTCTCTACTCCCAAATGCTGTTCGACGCTGATATTCGGATAAAATTTACATTAATAGATGTCGATCTTGAAAAACAAAAATAAGCAAAAAGAAACTTTAACCAAATAGTTGAAAACATGAAAGAAACGTTTACGCTAATCCTGGATTAAGTTAATCGGCTTTCGAACAACCGGGCCCAGAGCTCTTCTCTTGACCGAGGCTCTGGTGACGAGAATGGTATGATCATTGCCGAAAAATACTTTATATAGGCACAAACGTATCATCCTATAATGCAATACGTCTTAGGGGGTTTGGGGACTTATCACGCTTCAGTGATAGAGAATTTTGTGATAGAGCGGTTTTCAATTGAGTGTCGAAAGTAAGTAGCGAATTGCTTTGGTTTTGCATTACTTCACTCAGTGATTGGTTCAAAGTTCTCGCGCTATTTTCTCAACCAATCAGAAGTGAAACAAAACCAATCGTAGCTTGCGCGTGCACATTTTCCCTCGCTTTGTGTTGCCTACGTGTAATTACTTCGAGTTTTCGTTGGTTTACTGGATTGCCTCCGTCCTTTTTGATTGGCCAAAGTAATTACTTTGGTTTTGGTTTTACGACACTCAATCGAAACTCGTTCTATCCATTGTTTTAATTAGAGCGAGTGTCAATCGAGTGTCGTAAAACCAAAACCAAAGTAATTACTTTGGCCAATCAAAAAGGACGGAGACAATCCAGTAAACCAATCAAAACTCGAAGTAATAGACAATATTCGTATTCTCGGTATTGGACTGGAACTAGCTTGCAATGGAGGCTAATGCGGGGGTATATATTTAATAGAAAGTATTTGCATTTGAAAAGATTACCCCGCATTAGCCTCCATTGCAAGCTAGTTCCAGTCCAATACCGGGAATACGAATATGGTCTATTACACGTAGCAGACACAAAGCGCGGGAAAACGTGCACGCGCAAGCCACGATTGGTTTTGTTTCACTTCTGATTGGTTGAGAAAATAGCGCAAGAACTTTGAACCAATCACTGAGTGAAGTAGTGCAAAATCAAAGTAATTCGTTAATTACTTTCGATTGGATACAAAAAAGAGTTGGTAAATTTTCAATCGACGATCGAAAAACCATGGTATGGTTTGATGCCATTTTGGTTTTCATTATTGTTAGCTTAAAGAGGCACTGTCATACTAAATTTGCTGTTTTTAGGTCAAAACTGGGTAAAAAATATCTAAAGTAGTACTTTAGCTCACACGTACAATATTCCAGACAACCCACTGATGAGAAGATATGAAATGTATTTATGGCACAAAGAGCTGCTCGTATTTAATGTTTGGCGACTTTCTGAAGATATCGTCTTCAAACTTTAAAAAAATTGACCAGTTGTTTCAAGTTTCAATCCAATTCCATCCTCTCTATCCTTGACCGTAAACAACAAAGAATAGCTTCAGCGCGCTTCAATGGTTATTGGAAACAAAACTACAGCATTATGTTTTGGTCTTCATTGATGTAAAGACGTCTTTGAGTGTTTCGAAGTTGACTAAAATACCATGACCCTGCCCTTTCAAAGTTTGTCTTTGAAATTTTTAGGACATCTAGTACTTCTAGGAACACCGAAACACCGGAACATTCCGGAACACCTCCTAAAACCCGGAACACCCCTCCCAGAAAACCCGGAACACCTCCCAAAATACAAAGAAAAGCGCAAAATCTGAAAAAAAAAACCGATGAAAAAAAAAAAAATGAAAGAGGTCGCGAAGTAATACGAAAATAAGAACCATGAATGGGAACAACTTTAAAGACCCAAGAAACAACCCTTTCTTTGCAACTTAAACATCTTTTCAGTACAACTTAAAACGTAAAGCACTATCGTAGAAAGAGGAAGCCACTTTAAAATCATAGGTTGATCCCAAGATGATTATACAAAAAAGTTTCTAAACTTATTAGTGTTTAAACGGATACGATGTCAAGCACTCAAATTAATTACAGCGTACAAGCCGTTACACGAAAAGATTTGCAAGTTATGTTAGGATTCATTTTTATCTTTAGTTAACTTTTAATTTTCATTTTTAACTTATTACCATGCAAAACATATCTAAAACAAAGAATAATAAAGCGGAAGCAGATATAAAACTGAACTTCAACAGCTACAATAAGCGCCAAAAGGGTTGAGACACTTTCCCTTTTAAGGAATCTCCGACAAATCTCTCCCCCAAAGTCTTTCCATCTAACCCCCTCTCCCCCAAAAACAATGTTGTTTTCTTATCGCCAACTCTTCCTTTTTTCCGTTACCAACATTGAAGGGGGGGGGGGGGGGGAGGAGGCGGGGGAAAGGGGGGGAGTGCAAGTGGAAAATGTAACGTTACTAGTAAAGCGATTTTTCCCTAATTGTTGTCTTCCGAGTTCAGTGTCTCAACCATTTTTGTCGCTTATTGTAAAGAAACCGGTCAAACAAAGCACAGAAACATTAAAAAAAAAAACGAGATGAATTAAATCTAACAGGGTCTCAGACCGAACTCTTTTGTAATGTAGTTTTTGTGGCACTCTGTGAGAGGCAATCCGTCGGGGACAGCGAATACGGCACAAATGACACACGCTAACACAAACCCGGTGTGGCCACATGTTTGGCATGTGAAGCTGCCACTTAAAGGGGTGCTAAACACACCCGCCTGGTATGTTAGCTACGCCATGCTGATGAGGCCCAAAAGGCCGAAACAGCTGTCTATGGCTGCTAATTGACCGGGTGAAATGGTTGTGCGCATGCGTGATGTGTTGGCCACACCGGGGACACCGGGTTGCCGGGTTGTTAAACCGGGTTGGTGTTAGCGTGTGTCACCTTGCTTTTATTGTTGTTAATATATTTGCACGATCTGGTTTTAGAGATTTTGGGCTTTTCTTGGTATTTTGGGAGATGTTCCGAGTTTTCTGGGGGTTTTCCGGATTTCAGGTGCTGTTCCGGTCTTTTTGGGTGTTCAGGAATGTTCCGGGATGTTCCGGTGTTCCGTATTCCCATGTTCCTGAAAGTACCACATGAGTGCGACAGGAAAAAACAAAATTTGAAATACAGAATGACGTCATCAGATGGACTCCGAACCGTGGGGAACAGATATTTTTCGGGAACTTTGCAAAAGTTTGGGGATACTAAGGCTTCGCAGGGAAAGGAAAAGTTCTAAGTTCCTGTAACGTTTGTTGAAAATATTTAGTAGCGTTTTAGTTGGCGATTATTTGTTTCTTCTAAAGGAATGTCGCTTTTCTTTGCGTCAAGCTAAAAGTGAAAGCTGCAAGTGATGTGAAACGAACTACAAGCCTGTTACAAATGCAGAAAATGACATTACGACGAAGCTTTCGTTCGTAATCTTAATCTAGCTATTGGGAAAGTGTTAACATGTCAGAAGAGGACGATACAAGTGTGAAGTGGTGCGCCGTGTGTGGCGACAATGCATCTGGCTACCATTATGGTGCAAATACTTGCGAGGGATGCAAGAGTTTCTTTAAAAGAACAGTGCAAAAAAATTTAGGTGATAAATACGAATGTGTGAAGGCTACAGACGACTGCTCCGTTGACAAATTATCACGAGCCAAATGCCAGGCCTGTAGGCTAAAAAAGTGCTTAACAGTCGGAATGGTTGCAGAAGGTAATTAATTATGTAACTTCTGATCTGTTTAGAAATCCGGTTGTTTCGCCCACAAGTTATAATTTGGTTCTTTATTGAACGAAGCTAAGCGAGTTCGGTTTTACGCGTTTTGTAGACAAAATTCTCAAACTTTATGTCAACGTCGAGCTAGTTTTCATTTGGCGTAGCATTTAAGTCTTGCTTGTAGTCATTTTAATACATAGAACTTAATTCGCAGACACATTTTTGTTGTTTATATGTTAATTTACCACTGTCAAAATTTGGGGGCAATCGGACAAATTCCTTTTGAGTTTTAGCTCTAACCCTAACCCAAGTGAAAAAATTGATTTGAGAAAACAGAGCTAAGACTTTCAATCAAACGGGTAATTTTTACTTCCGTCCAAAAGGGAAAACCGCCATTTCTCCGCTTACATTTAATCTTTTTGAATAACTTCTTTTTTACATTAGATATCCCATTTGGATCATTACTTTGACCAAAAAAATCCAAATTTGAAGAAAATTGCCGATGAAGGTATATACGGTTACCTTAATATGAAAAAAAAATTATCTAGGCCTTCCACATGGGTAAACTGCTCCTTTTTTCAGGGTCCCAAAGGGGGGTTCCGTGGAGCCCTGGATTTTTTTGCTGTGGAGCCCGGAGCCCGATCATTTCTCCGCCTGGAGCCCTGATCCGGAGCCTTAAAGTAGCTGCTATGGAGCCCTGGAGCCCCGATTTTTTTGGCCTTGGAGCCCCGCTTTTTTAGGCCAGTAGCCCTGGAGCCCTAAACCCCATTGGGACCCTGTTTTTTGTAATCCTTGTAAACTCATAGAGCTGTCCTTTTTTGATGAGTTAGTTATTAACCTATATGGAAGGTAATAGCAGAGCATTGTGTTATATCCATTATATTCTTTTCCTGAAAGCTGGTATTCTATCAGAGGGAAGACTGGTTCTTATGCTGAGGATTATAGCACTGTAAAAATGTTATACTGAACCCTTGTGCATGACCAGATGTGTGACCTAAAAAATTGGAAGAGATTGCAGTAAAGCAATGTGTGAAAATCCACTGATTGTGAATCCTAGCTTAACCCTCCCAATAGATGCCATGTGTGTGTATGCACCCTGGCTTTTAACCCTTTTCCTCCTGAAAGCGAGACTTACAGATTTTACTCTGTGTAACTCCAGATGATTTTACTCGTCAATTGAGGGCGCTGTAGGTGTGAATGGGTTAACAAAATCTAGGTCCACTCAAAAACTATTTTCCCCTTTAACCCATTAACTCATGGGAGTGTGACTTCTAACGCCAGACAGAATTTTTTGCATCCTAGGGCGCTTAAGGGTTCAATAGGTTAAGACTTGCGTGGCTCTTGTTAATGCTGGGTTCGGATGTTCTAATATACAACATTATCATTATTATTTTCATCAGGTGTGAGAAAAGAAAAGAAGCGTGGGGGTAGATCATTCTACCCATTAAAGAAACAAAAATTTGACGAAGGAAATCAAGCCTCATCAGACCAAGAAATACCGGTACCAAGAAATATCACATATTGCTGTGAACTCATTGAAAATTTAATGAATAGCAGCCCATGCATTGTTCCACCAGGTGAACCATTAAGTAATTCACAGGAAGGAGTACAAGAAAGCAGGGAAGGACAATTAACACGATTTTCAAATGCAATCACCAAAGAACTGTACTTGATTGTAGAATGGGCAAAGCTTGTTCCAGGTTTTGATGAGCTTTGTCGAAAGGATCAGATCGCCCTTTTGACAGCTGGTGGCATGGAACTTATAGTCTTCAGAGTGATTTATAGGTCTATTCCTTACAAGGAGTATGTCTACATGAACAGCACCACTCTTCTCGTGAGGGAAGAATGTTATGACGTCTTGAATAAAGAAATTGTTGACATGATTTTAGATGTTGTGGAGAGGTTAAAGCCCCTTGCTATGGATGAGGTTGAATTTGCTTGCTTAAAGACCATACTCCTTACTGATCCAGGTAAATAGCTGTTTGGTTTCCTTTTTTACAAGTCTACGTCAAGTTGTAAGAACCCCAGAGGGGATGATACTTACACTACCAAGAGTGTTCTTATTCAAAAGCCAAGCTGTGCATCTCCTAGCCCCTTGCAACAACAATCCCAGCAGCTATGGAGATTGTGCTCCTCCAGAGGCATCATGGGTGTACTGAATGTACTTACATACATTACAATAATAATAATGTTATTATTATTCCTCATGTTTGCTGATATGGGTCATCAATTGGCCTGTGATGATCTCCAACAGGTTTGCTTACATTTGCACATATTTATTAAATTCATAAATGAGGTTTGAGGTTGCCTATGCTTGGGCCAATTTCCTGTTCTAAAGATGACACTCTCCTCCTCAAATTTGTATCTAAATTAAAGCTGTTTACAATAATTATTGCTCTTGGTTTCAAACTGTGAAGGTTCCATGACATTGGTAAATTCCACAAGTTACCTTTAATTTTGAAAAAATACATTGACAAAATTGAATGCTACATTGAATCTTGAACATGCTCCAGGAAATAATGTAATTACAATCCCATTTACCCTAGCCAGAGCATAATGTTTCTGTCTTTGATATGTATTCCAGAGACATCAGGACTTTCCGACAAGTTAGCTGTGGCAGCCCTGCAAAACTCATTTCTTGCAGCTCTTAAAGAGCACATGGAAACAACGTACCCCAATCAGAAAGGTCGCTTTGCTAAGCTTCTACTACGGCTTCCGGCTTTGCGTGATGTTTGTACCAAGGGCTATCAGTACTTTTTGTTGGTGCGGGCTAAGCTTGAAGGAGAAGTACCCATGTCAAAACTTTTACAAGAAATGTTTGAATCGGCAAGGTATTAGCAAAAATTAATTACCGGTACTAAAAGCAGTGTTCAAGTGTAGAATGTAAAATAAAAAATGGAAAAATTGCAAACCAAAGTACATGTACAGTGTAATGTTGTAAAAAAAATAATTTGTTGATGATGAATGTACATGTGTTAACTTGTTGATGATGAATATTGTTTCATTAAAACCATTCATTTTCTATCATTTCATGAATTACCGGTACTTTTTATGGTACTAAAGTTTAGTCATTTTTCACAGCAAATTAAAGAAGAAAACAGTTGTCGCTTAATTTATCTAATATTATTATTATTATTCATGAGAAACTTAGGTTAAGAAGTCCAGACAATAAAAATGGACTAATAATAATAATAATAATAATAATAATTAACAATTATTCCATGAGCGCGCGTTGGATATGAGATGATAGATAGCCAACGAGGCGCGTAGCGCCGAGTTGGCTGTTATCATCTCATATCCAACAAGCGCGAGTAGAATAATTGTTTTATTAAAAACACCCCCCAAAAATAATTGTTTTATTAAAAACACAGCCAACTCGGCGCTACAGCACCTCGTTGGCTATCTATCATCTCATATCCAACGCACGCTCATGGAATAATTGTTTTATTAAAAACACCCCCAAAATATAAAAAAACTAGACTACAATAAAATAAAAAGGCCCAAAAACTCACGCCTATGCTTGCCGTGTTTGTAGATCATGGTATAATGGCTCATAACCCATGATGGCTTAGCCAATCAAAACTCTCGAATTGCATTATCCAATGATCCAGTTTCTAATAATAGTTATTATTCATGTGAAGGTGTACCTACTGTAACATACTCTAGGTGCTTAAAGAAATTTTCTGAAGTGTCATCCCCAATCATTTATCAGCAAGCAAGCCTTATTATAGCATTCTCTTAGAATTAATATTTTTCCATGAAATTGGGTTCATTATCACTAGTTTTTTAAGTCACATAATATTAAATTATTACTAGTTTGTTGGATTAAATAGATACATGCAGTGTGAAATTTGGGAAAATTCACAAAAGAGCCTGGTTATCAACATCTACATGTAGGTCAACTCAGAAACTCAAAACAAGGTTGTTGTGGTGATTAGGAATGGCTTTGTTTTATTGAACAACAAGACACTTTTGCTAATTGTTTGACACATGTCAGGTCTTAAGGTGGAATTTGGATGTCCTAGATCAACTACATGTATGTACATACATGTACATGTACCTGTTATTTATAATTTTCAAAGAGAGTAGCGATAATTGTACATGCAAAATTGACCACACACTTTTGGCTCCTTGATGAAGCTTACAGATTTAAAATGACAATCATATTTCATCAAGGTTTTGGCAAACATTTCATCATACTATACTTATCAACTGGAACATGCAACAGTAAATAATAATTATAATTATTTAAAATACACACTTTGTGCTAAACCAACAATATTATTGCCTCCCTATCTTTATTAACAGCTTACCTTGTATTAAATTCAGTATTTATCTGCAATTTTTAATAAATTGACTGCTACGTTTTGTGTATTTTATGTAAGTCATTATTACAGTGTTCAAGCAAA